>CM042016.1:25689371-25766871 GCA_023525715.1 Cichorium intybus | reverse complement strand
ATACTCACACCATTTTCTTTTTATCCTTTCATATTGTTACATACAATTATTAATTTGTGTTTTTGCTAAATTCAGGAAGTTGCAAACATCCTTTAGGAATATTTCCAGATGCAATTAGTATTGAAGAAGCGGAATTATGGATTGGTCTTCGGTTTTCTTTGTACTCACACGTACATATTCTTTAAGAATATTTGCAGACATCCTGATATATTTTCTTCTTCACACATTCTTTAAGAATGCTATGTATATTCTTCAAGAATTTTGGATATAATATTGTGTTTTAGTAAAGAATGTTATATAGTAAAGAATGTTTTGTATTTTCTTATTCTTTAAGAATTATTCTTCAATAATATCAATTTTGCACTTATAAATCTTTGAGAATGAAAATAGTATTAATAGAATTTGAATTTTATCCCTAAAAAGAGTTCAAATTCATGTCTAATTCTTTAAGAATAAAAATTGTAATAATGGAACTCGAATTTTATCAATAAAAAAAGTTCAAATTAATGTCCAGGTAATTGACATCAAATATGAATTTCAAAAATGTAAAATTTAAATTTTAAATTTTGATTTCAAAATTTCCCAGAAATTTGGTTCATATATCCTAAAATTACGAAATTTCCTTATATATTTTTCAACAAAATGTCCAATTTACCCTTTTTGATTTAATTTAATTAAAAATAATTATTTTTTATTCAATTAATTACGATCATGCCATCATCATCTTAACCATTCATTCTTTTCATCTAATGGCTGATATTGTCTCACACATTCACACAATATTTATGTTCCACATTTGATCCTATATATATATATATATATATATATATATATATATATATATATATATATATATATATATATATATATATATATATATATATATATATATATATATATATATATATATATATATATATATATATATATATAGGGAGAGGATCAACATAGAACCCCTTTTTATCCATAGAACCATAGAACCCCATTTTAAGCCATTGGATCGTTAAATCAATGGATATGATTATTCCTTCTAAATACAATTAATTTTAATCCAATAATAAAGCTGGAAGGGTAATTTCGGTAATCCATTTAATTGCCTTTTTATAATTATCCCTTTAATTCAGGAAATCAAAACCATTCAATCCATAAATCACGAATCTGTTACACAAATCGCTGTACACAAGACAATGGAGAAAGTATTTCAAAAACCTCTGATCGGATTCAAATCAACGTCTTCCACAAACATCTGATCAGATCCTGTGCCACAAAATCGCTGCACGTAACATCCTATGATTCTGAAATTAAAGACAACGACGAACCAGAAGACATCCGTTGATTAGATCTGTCATCGATTTCTACAGGCTGATCCAACAATCGATTTCCACAATCAGTTGCTACGTGTGTCCGATGAAGACGAAAACAATGTGGATGGTCCAATTGGTAAAGTTGAAAACGAAGGGAATGAAGAAATCAGTGAACTGAATCGGAACTGATGTCGAAGGGGACTATTGCCTAGCTTATGATTGAAATTGATGAAGCATATCACAGATCACAGGTACATTAAGTAATCAGTGTTCTTCAAATATGAATGTTCAGTAATGAACATCCCCATATTCATTAATGAACATTCATGAACATAATGTTAGTTATCGGTATCAATGTTAATCAATTATATGTTCATCAGTCATTAATTTTGCAACTCACAAGTTCGATTACAGAAGAAGAGAGAACGAAGAAGAAAGGATGCGATTGTAGGTACAATCGAGAATGAAAGAGAGAAAGATAGAGAGATCGAGACAGATGATGGATCAGGGAAGAGAAAAAGAGAGAGATCGAGACAGAGAGACAGAGAAATGTCGATGTTCATCTTTGTTCAGTAATGAACACTTGAGTTTTTATGTGTATGTTCTTATATTTAATCAATGTTTATGAATGTTCATTTCTGAACATGTTTTGAATGTTAATTTTTGAACAATATTCATCAATATTTGTCAATGTTCATTACTGAACATATGTTCATTTTTGAACATGTATGTATGTTCATTTCTGAACATATGTTCATTGATAAACATCTGTGTATGTTTGTATATTTCATCAATGTTCATTTCTGAACATGTTTGTATGTTCATATATTTCATCAAGGTTATGGATGTTCATAGCTGAACAAATTCTGGGATTTTGAAAACAATGTTCATCAATGAACATACGTATATGTTCATCAATGAACATATAAGTGTAATTTACCCTTCATACCCTTATCATCCTAATTTGATCTAACGGTCAAGAGGGTGGTTCTATGGTTCTATGCATAATAATGGTTCTATGTTGAACCCACCCCTATATATATATATATATATATATATATATATATATATATATATATATATATATATATATATATATATATATATATATATATATATATATATATATATATATATATATATATATATATATATATATATATATATATATATATATATATATATATATATATATATATATATATACTCTAAAGTGATAAAAACTTCCCCCATTCACATGTGGTTACCTAGAACGTTTCAAAGTAAAATTTCTTTTCTATAATCAATTGTTACAACTAGGGATCTTTTACCCCTGTAGACAATATTTTACTAGCAAAGTTCGGATATAATTAGATCACCAATGGAGATAGCTAACTAAAGCCTAAAAGAATATAGGATTGGTAATTAGTCATTAGAAGGAAACTTGTCTATCAAATCAATCATACTAAAAGGTCGAAAACATGAATCCTACATTAGCATGATACATGACCAATAAATAATATTTAACTCCTAAATAAATATTAAAAGCACCATTAAGGCTAATTGTGATGTTACCCAGTTAATTTGTAAATTAATTTATTTTTGAATTTTTTTAAAAATTTTATTTTTAACAAGCAAAAAATTAACTCATAAGCTAACTTTTTAAAAAAGTTACTTATATCAACGTTTGAACGAACTTATAGGACTTCTCTCTCTCTCTCTCTCTTTTTTTTTTAATTCTCACAAATAAACCCTTAATTAGTTACATAAAACCCGTATTTGTACAAACACTTTTATGTTAATTTAATTTCATGGTTAGTTTATCAACCAAGTTTTTAGCAAACGTCATTTTTTAATAAACTAGCGTATCAGCTATCATCTAAATTGTAAACTATCAACTAGTTTTTCATCCGACTGACCGCCAAACATAACTAAATATAAAAACTTAAGTTTAATGAGCTTTTAGTGGCGTATACCTAAATTAATAATAATATTTAACTAATAAATGAATATTTAAAGTCTCCCTAAATATAAAGACTAAAGTATAATCAGTTTTTTTTTAGTACCGTACGTCTTGTAATTTTAGATTAAAAAAAAAGAAGAATTATTCATACTAGAAAATGTATATTTTATGATAACTTAAAAAATATATATATTGTAACTATTTGAAAGGAAAGAAGTAAACATTATAAACAATTTTTTAATACTGAGTATGCTTATGGTGAAAGCAACAATGACAAGGTTGATGAGTTCTTGAGTTTATGTTCGGAGAGTTGGCTTGGCAATTTTAGTCTCCTCGTGAAAGATTCAAATCAACGTTAGATCTATGATATTTAATACCAGTTTTTATTTCGTAAAATTTTAAAATTCTAAACTTGATGTTTTTTTCTTTTATATCTTTAGTTTTTTTTTTTTTCTTTTTTTTAATCATTTACCGGGCAATTGGAGTGACATAAACACGACATACATCTCAAGCAATTTTGTGAAACTATTTAGACAATTTCATCGTTGAGACCTTTTCATGACAAGTACTTAAGAAGTTCTGATTTGATTTATGTACTTGGCATGTTTGTAAATCACCAAGATACATAGATAAACAAGCAAAAGGTTTTCACGATGAATGTATTCATGTATTGATCACAATAGATATAAGGATTACAAAGATAACTATCTAACTTATCTCTCCAAAATATAAGGAAACTGGATATTGCATACCTATAGGCATTGATGAGGTTATCTATAAGTGCCCCATAGGCGTAATAAGAGGAGAATGAATGAGCCTTTACAAGACTATCCTAGAAATCATCAAACAAGACATTGGGAAGACCTTTTGTGAAAATATCGACATATTGAAAATGAGAGGGACATGTAATATAGGAACTTGACCACGCGTAACCTTCTCACATACAAAATGAATATCCAACTCGATGTGTTTCGTCCTTTGAGTGTTGAACCGGATTCCCAAACATATAAATCACACTGATATAGTGAAGTTCCAATAATTGGTTCCGGGTCCAACAAGTTTTTTTTTGAAAATCACATTTGTATTTAGCCTTAGCACCTAATTAGGGTAAAGTCGTTTGGCATTTTGAGGACCATAAGATGAGGTTATCACAAAAAAGACACAATTAGGAGGTCGATCACATAGTACCCAAACAACTCCCCTAATCGGGGGTCTGTGTAGGCAACAAGGGAAAGATCTTTCGATGGAGATACTTGTAACCCAAAAGTCAAAGTACCTTTGACATACTGTATAATCCATAACAGGGCTTTCAAGTGCTCCTTACACGGTTCATGCATAAATAAGCATACCTGTTGAATTGCATAAGTGATCTCCAGTCTCATAAATGTAAGGTATTGCAGTACACACACTAATTTTCTATGCGTGAAAGCATTAACTAGATGTTTTTAATTCATACACTAACTTTAGAGTGCATGTCAATCATGGTCCAGGCGAAATTACATGATGGCATGTTGGTCTGTACATTTATTTGGCACACGTATTATTCTTGTGAAAGAAAAATTATGTAAGAGTTGTGTGAAACCGAGATACCCAGATATCCCAAATCCTTCTTGGAAAATTCGCCTCCCATTTGTTTATATCTTTGTTCATAAACTTGTGGA
Source organism: Cichorium intybus (assembly GCA_023525715.1). Taxonomy (NCBI): domain Eukaryota; kingdom Viridiplantae; phylum Streptophyta; class Magnoliopsida; order Asterales; family Asteraceae; genus Cichorium; species Cichorium intybus. Next base: position 25,761,964 of record CM042016.1, on the reverse strand, counting down.
AGATTCCATTAGAATTATGTTGTCAACATACAAAATTAAGATGCTATGTACAATGCTCATTAAGAGTAAAAATTTTAAAGAACGTAAACAAGTCTTCTGATTCGATTTGATGAAACCATGTTTGACGGCTCAAGTTCCCACTCTCGAGTTTTGATAAGGATAAATTTTTTAAAGAACGTAATTTTTTTATAAGTGATTTGAGAGAATTTGGATGTTAATACGTGATCTCAAATTCGGCCGATCATCTTCTTTTAAACTTCTATCCACTATGGTCGAGCCATAATTGCTATTAGTGGTGTTTGACTTTCAATGTTCTAGTTTCATCAATACTAAACATAACTTTTACTGGGTATTGTTGTTATACAGTTTGGACAAATATAATTCGCGCCAACATAGAATATGTTATGGTAGTGTGCCTTTTTGTGTAAATTTTTTTAATTATAGGACTTTTTTATAAACTTGTCCAAAAAAATTGCACTTTACTGTAGATTTCCCATTTAGGAAACTAGGTAAAGAATGAGTTACTGGAAGAAATGGTTGAATTAAATATGTTAGACAGTATCTTGTCGTTTTGTGTAAAAAAATTAATATTAAATATAAAACCAAAATCAACATATTGAATTAACTAAAAAGTTTTCAAAACCTAAATTTTATAATAATTGTAAATTTTCCAATTAAGTGGTTTTGAAAATATAAAATTGTAAATTACATTATGTTACCTTATAAACAATAATTGATATTTTAAATAATAATCATATGATCAAAATGAAAAAAAAAGATCAAATAACTAATTTATACGTTAATTAATCACAACGATAAAAATAACAATAAATTGATAACCATATTTTGTTTTATTCTAACGTAGGCCACGAGTAGAGTCTATTGAATAATATGATCAAAACAATTATAATTTTATATATCAACTTAATGTAAGAATTATTATTCAATAAGTAATGTTAATAACATATCTATATCTATATCTATATTTATATCTATATATCTATATAAATCTTATAAATAAGACCATCCAAATGAATATGGTTCAAGATAGGTCTCATTGTTGCACCATATTCATTTGAAACCTCCACAACTTTTCAACTTTCTAGCAATTAATCACTACCACTCAATAGTTTTCTAACTTATAGTTTATTATTATGAGATTTAATAGGTTTTAACTAATTGCTTTTTTATATTTTTAAAATTAATGACTATTATAATGTCTTTTTATCTTCATCTCATTAATATGTAGTGAGTATATAAGTAGTATATAAACAATAATTTCTCATAAAAATCATCATATTTTGAAAAGTCTGTGATGCAAATATGAAAAGTTGAAGAAATGAGTTTTGACGCATCAATGGTAATAATGTGAAATTTATTGGGATAATATAATTTAATTGGGATGAGGTAAATCTAAAATACCGATAATCTTCTTTTTTTTAAGGTAAATGATAGAAAACGAGAGTTTGATAAAGTTTCTCAAAAAAGCAAATATATCAAATGTATGTTGATGTTTATGTATTCTTTTTGTATAATTTATGAATGTTCAATATGTTGTTTTGAATATAAATGTTATCATAGATGTTTTAAGATTTTTACGTTATTAGAAATTAAACATTTTTAATTTAAAAATTTGTTTGATGTAAATTGGGATTGTGTAATTATCATACTTTATTTTTAATCAAGTTTGAAACTAATTTAAGTATGTGTAATCTTTAGTCAGTTTATTTATATTTTTAATTTTAAATAGGTTAACCTTGGTTCAACCTATATATTTAGCAAATTATGTTGAGAAATACATAAATAGGTTAACTCAATGGCAACCCCTTCATCTAACAGTTTGTGTTTGGTTGTAAAATATCAAAAGAGTTAATTAAATTGGTTGGATTGACTTGATATTGTCAACCGAATTAATAAATGGGTTGAACCTAAACACAACCCAAGTCGACCCATTGCTAGCTCTAGTATAATTTATATAATTTGGTAATTTATGTATGTTGTTAAATGCAAATTCTAAATTAAACTTTTGCATTTTCTATATAATATATTGAATTTGTTAATTTAATTAAATATAATATTAAATACAAAACCTGAATCAAAAAGATAAATTTTAAAAATGATATCAAGGACATTGTTTTTCAAAATAGTTAAAAGTTTTAGATGTGTTAATTATAAAACCTTACAAACAAGCTACATGGAGAGGCTATTCAGTTACGCGATACTAAACAAATGTTTTTCTAACTATAACATTCAAAATAATAACAATTTTATATATCAGCTTAATGTAAGAAATTATTATTTCATAGTTAATGTTAATAGCATAACTATTTTTGTAACACCCATTTCTCAAACCGTAGTTTAGTATAGTTTATATTACAAAATATCTTACAATTCGTGACTATCAAAAAGTCACTTAAATTTTTTTTTTACAAATTTATTCTCAAGAGGTATTACAGACTGAATACAGAAACCATAATTTAAACTTATCTGTATCTTACACTGGTCCCAACTTCAACTCCTGCTCCTTTCACCTAAGTACATAGCATTTAAAAAAAATAATACGTGAGACCTAATGTCTCGTGAGTAATATGGGTTTTAGACCCAAAACTCTTCTACTCAAAACTTGAATTATAAACAAGTAAACTGCTTAAAACTTATTTTCATAACAAATCTCAAAATACTTTCTTTCTTAAAATCTGCTTCTTTTCTCAAACTGTTTTCTTCCTTAAAACTGATTTCTTTCTTTAAAACTGCTTTCTTTCTTAAAACTGATTTCTTTCTTTAAAACTGCTTTCTTTTTCATTTTCTTGTGACCAACTGAAACTCATGAATTAGTTTAGTTTAATTCATTTTACTAACTCCCCTTCGCGGGACAGAACAGATCCGCCCGCAAGGTTATGCTATCTCTGTTTCCCTTTCGTGACTTGGAACAGATCCAATCACAAGGTTATGCTATCTCTGTCTCCCCTTCGTGACTTGGAACAGTTCCAATCACAAGGTTATGCTAAGCTAGACAACTACTTCGCGACGGGAGGTACCACCCCAGTAGTGTCTTCAGATCTCCCGATTATGTGGGTGATCCTAGTCCGGACAACTAACTCTTACTACTTTCTTTGCTCTGATTCTTATCTTTTTACTTTCTTCATTTCATCTCAAATTGGTCAAATACAGACACAATTTCAAAACAAGCTCAAACTTTAACTCTTTGACTCATACTCTCGAAAATCACTTTGAAACTAACTTCAATATCTTTAGCTCTCATGTGGAGCTTCTTTCAAAAACTTTACAAACTACACTGCTTTAAAATCTGCTTAAAACACTTAGCTCTTGTGTAAAACTACTTTTCAAAACTGTTTCTAAACTTTAACATTTAAAAGCATTTGGAAATCTCATTTTCTGAAAATATCATTTTGCTATGTACTAGGAAAAATCCTCATAAAACTCACCTTGATTCTGCTATGGTTCACTAAGCTTCTCGTACTCCTTTCCCTTTTCTGTGCTCAATGGTATTTGAAGCACCTCCTATATATATCACATATATATAGTCTTAATTAATAAATATATACTACAGCTGACTCTATAACTTAAGAGTCTCATATGACATAACTACAGGTCATAACAAATGTATAACCTTTAATAACGCATTTTATAATTTTTCTCCGAAATATGTGTATTTTGCTACAGTACCCTCGGGAGGTCGTATTTCGGTTCCGACAATTTTCCTTGAAGTCTTAGGCCATAATAGACCTATGTTCGAAATTTAAGGTCAAACAGACAAGTTTAGGACTAAATCTCAAAATCCGATTTCACTTGGCAGGAGACTCTTTACAAAAACTGCATTTTGGACCTGCCGCCACGTCGCGTCGCGACCCTAGGGGTGGTCGCGTCGCGATCTCAAAGTAGGATGCTATTTCTAGCGTGAACAGTGGAGCACGACTCGTGCATTTCATAGGCTAAATAGGCACGACTCGTGCCTATGCTGCAGGTTCCATTTTCAGCCTGATTTTTAAGCTACAGACCTCTATTTTCGCCTATTAAACACTTAATACTTAACTTAATCTTTTTACTATCATTCCATGACTAAAACCTTCACTTTACATCAGGTTTTAACCCATGGAATCACTGATTCCAACTTCAATTTCTTAAAAACCCGTTTTTGATAATTTTCACTAACAACCCAAATTTCTGAAATTAACCACTTAGGAGTGTCTTAATACATCCTAAGTGATCCTTTGGACTAAACAAAAGCATCAAAATCAGTCTTGATCTTACAAACCCGTGAATTAGGGTTCTTGAGCAAAATCATCATTTTCTTGACTTTTAACATGTTCAATGGTTAGAACATGTTTACTTGATGATTTTGAGCAATATGATTTCATTAGAACTCTGATTCCTGGGAAATCAGAAGTTAAGACTTGATTCCCGTTCATGATTTTGAGTTCAAAGGTTAGAATTCTTACTTCTCAAGGCTTGGAATCACTAATTCCAAGTGTTTAGCTTCAATTCTTGCAAGATGTTCCAAACTCTTTGTTCTTCCCGTGTTCTTCCCGTACTCTCTCTCACTCTCTCTGGACTCTTCTACTGAATTTTGGAGATGAGAGTTAGATAACTCTCTTATTTATATTTAATTTTTATAAAATATTTATATTTTAGTCCCTAGCCTTCCAACTTCTTTACAAGAATAGTCTTAAGACCCATAATCTTGCAAACAATGTTCCATTAACTACCAACTTAACATTTTCTTGACATTGTGGTCATTTTTATGTTAAATGACCATTTTACCCTTTTTGGTCAAGTTTCACTATTCACACGGTAAAATTCCGATTTCACATAAACTTTTATTTCTTATATTCTTATTTCACAAACAACATATTATTTTACATAATGGTCTTATAATATGACAAAAGACCATTTTACCCTTTTTACAACTTTTTGCGGGTTCTTACAATTTTCATTAACATGTATTTGCTACACGTTAACTACAAAAGTTTATTATGTACAATGCAAAAATATTTGTCTAGTATATATATATATATATATATATATATATATATATATATATATATATATATATATATATATATATATATATATATATATATATATATATATATATATATATATATATATATAGTCCAGATCAGATGAGAACCATTATTTTTCTAGGAACCTAGGAACGTTTTGACTGAATTTTTTTTTTCAAAAAAATGACATAATACACGTAGTCGCTTATATTTAAGACTTTTTGTGAAAAAAATTTGAGAAATAATATGTATACACGAAATGTGCACATATGCATTTTTTTCGCAAATGTGAATATGATCACGTTTCTTGCATATGTGCACATTTAATATATATATATATATATATATATATATATATATATATATATATATATATATATACATATATATATATATATATATATATATATATATATATATATATATATACATATATATATATATACATATATATATATATATATATATATATATATATATACATATATATATATATATATATATATATATATATACATATATATATATATATATATATATATATATATATATATATATATATATATATTAAATTTTTTTTTACAAAAGGTCTTAAATATAAGGGATTAGGTGTATTATGTTATTTTTTTTTAAAAAAAATCTCAGTGAAAAGGTTCCTAGGTTTCTATGAAAAAAATGGTTCCCATTTGAACTTTAGTATATATATATATATATATATATATATATATATATATATATATATATATATATATATATATATATATATATATATATATATATATATATATATATATATATATATATATATATATATATATATATATCATAAAGACCATTGTATTTTCAACATATTCATATGAAACTTCACAACTTTTTAGCTTCTTTTTTAATTAATATATCAAATCATTTATTATTTTAATTTCAATATGGACTATGTATTTTTCAATTTAGTATACTTAATTTATTAATTTAAATACGATGTTAAATTCAAAACATAAGTAAATATACTTAATTTGTTCATTTGAAAGACCCACTCTTACACATATTAATGTATTGAACTTAATTTATTAATTTGAATATTATGTTAATTCAAGATATAAAAAATGTCAAATATACTTAGAAAAAAATGTCAAAATACTACTTTACTAAAAATAGCTAAAAAGTTTAAATATAATGATAAAAACCTAAATGTGAAACTAACAAAAAGTTGATCAAAAACTTTTCTATTATAATAATTATTATATACTTTATTTAATTTCCGTCTTTTTGTCTACCTCATGTTACGTTTTTTTTTGCCTTGGTTTTTTTTCATGTAACGCGGATCTTTGTGGATCCGGTTTGCTGTTTGTCGGATCCTTGTGGATCCGGATTGTAAATATATCGTTGCTTTCTTCCTTTCCAGATCCTTCTCCCACCGCTTCATTCACTCACCGTTTCACCTTCATCTTCTCCGACTCCACTTCTCGGCCACCACTGCTACACCTTCGAGATCGAGAGATGGAGCAATCAATTGTTCCGTGTTTTGATTTAGTTATCCCCAAATCAATGGGCTGTGCGACTCCTCCTTCTCCGCCACCTCTTTGTTTTCCGTCTCCATTTTCCCTCTCGATTTCATTAGCCGTAAGTCCTTAATCATTTTACTTTCTATTTACAACTGCATATACATGTCGCTAATTTGGGATACCGATTTCATTTTGGCGATAAACTCTAGAAATTAGGGTTGGATGCTGCAATCAATCTTGGTCTCTTGAACTGAAGTATAGAAGAAGCAGCCTTCGAAGAAAGGGGAATTTAAGGGTCAAGAAGTTGCAATCAAAGTTATCCCGCAGTCGAAGGTATGTTCATTCAAATTACTTCTAATTGGTTTACGATCAGTGATTACGTCGGATCAAGCAACCTTCTGGTTATGATCCGTATGTTACAGTTATCAGATCTGAAGTGGATTCGATCATCTGAGCATTCAATTATCATATTTTAAATCTCAATTGTCGACTTTCAGATTTCCTGATCGATTTTTTAATATGTATCCTTACATGACAACCGCCATATCCATTGAAGATGTGAGAAGAGAGGTAAAGATATTGCGAGCTTTGAGAGGACATAACAACTTAGTACAATTTTATGCTCTTCAAGGTGTTGTTTATCGCGACTTAAAACCAGAGGTGACAACTTTACTTAATTTGGCTAAATTTAAATTTTTTATATCAGTTGAATCAAAAGTCTATAAATGAGAGAAGTGAAAGTAAGATGGTATTATACATAAATGAAAGAAAGTGCGTTGCTGCTTTTTGAAGCTTAGAAGATTTATGGTTCAATGAGAACCATCTGCCATCATCGGATGGCGTTGCTGAGGCTGTTTCTGATTTTAGAGAGAAGCTAACCACCATTTACCTTGAGCATAATCCATGTGTAAGAATGTCTTATTTGTCGATTATAATTAAGTAGTTTTTTTAGACTACAATGTCATAATAATAAAAAAAGAAAATTGAAGTTACAACGTTATAATGTGGGGAAATGGAGGTAAAAAGTTAAAGGGACTTAATTGGTAAAGCCTCATTTGTATAAATATTTAATATTTGTTTTACATTTTGCTGGCAAAATTACCGGATTATTTGACTGTTCTGAGGCAAATCTTCCCAAATATAGAGCAAATTGATTCAGAAGTTTTTGCTTAATTTAGAATCTTTTGAAAGTCTTCATTTAAATGAGTCACATTGTGCAATATACTTTGGATGGATGATATTCTCTTTTTTTTTCTTTATTCCTTTTTGTTGAGAGGAAAATAATGTGTCAAGTTCTCATGTTTGTTTGAACTTGGTTCGTTGAATTCTTAGGGAGAAGCCAGATAGCTTGACAAAGAGCTTAGGCAGATAACCAAAGAGAAGAATGAAGCTGTTCGTGGGCAAGATTTCGAGAAGGTACGAATGTTACTTGCTTCCCAATCTTTCTTTTTAAGAAGGGCTCCATGTAAGAAATAGCAATGTACTTTCTGATAACATTCTTGTAACTTTGTGTTTTTGTCTTACTTTCAAATAATGACATTCCTGAAAAAGTCTACCCAGTTATAGCAATGGGTAACCTGCTACCTTTGAAACCATTTGGGCGTAGGCCCATTGCTATAGTGGGTAGGTTATTCAAAGTAAAAAGTTTGTTTTATAAATTCCAGAATCAACAATTTTGAGGCACGTAAATATCCATTCTTCGGTGATCTTATGGAACTTGCCACATCCCAGTTCCAAATAGAATGTTCTTGAGGAAGCTTTAAATGGGATAGTCACAGTCAGCGTCTTCCAATAGGAGCATCAGTTAGTGGAAAGGTGTGTGTTTAATTGTTACAAAATTTTACTTTGTAGCAATTTTAATAAAGCTTTAAATAAGTTATAATTTCAGGTAGAAAAACAATGCGCTCATTTTTTTGGTGTTACAATAAGTGAAGAACAAGTTTAATCTGGGATTGTTGTTCTAGTCACTTCAGCTGCACAAACCAAATTTAAGGTACTTGGAACTTTTATATAATTTCTTCATGTAAGTGTTATATCATATTGTTTTAGTAGAATTAACAATCTTTGTTTAAAATTCACGTTGTACCTACTTTATTTTGAGCAAGATAATGGTGGAGGCTATAGTCTGCCATTACGGGTACTACCATTTTTATTATCTACTTATACGACTATTATAGGCTGTAAACATGTGTTTTAATATCAATAGAATCCATTTCACCATATTTTTGTAACTTGATAACAATTACTGATAACTTCATTAATTTCTTGAATTAACAATTGAACCTTAAGTTCCACTTGATTATCCAATTACCTCCTGTGATTTCTAAAATCATTAGATCATCATAGAAACCCTTTTATAAATTATTGCTTACCTGGTAATTATTATAATTTCCTCTTCACTAATAATAATTTCCTCCTTCACTAACAATAATCCATTTAATTCCTAACTTGATAATTAGATATCTTGTATCATTTGATTGTAAAAGGAGCTATAAACATGTAGGTCTCGAGGGATGTTCGTGAAATTGTCAACTTTGCAATCAATCAGGTGAAAAAGCGAGAGAAATTTCCAGAGCATACGAATTTCAGTCGGATCATTACATCTAGAGGGATTTAGATCCATTTGATGGTGAAGCTCTTTCTACAACAAACCAAAAAGTCTATAATACCCTTTTGCTAAAACGGGTTAGTTTTTTATGCAGGTCTGTATGTTGGTGCGTTTGGGCCATATATGGTACTGAAGTGGTACAATTAAGGCGTAAGTATGGTAACTGGAATGTTGCAAATGATGTTGAGTTTTTTGACTATGTTGAAGCTGTGAAGGTGACAGGTGAGCTGAATGTTCCTGCTGGTCAGGTATGTTTTTATTTTATTTTATTTTATTTTTGTTCTCTTAATTGAGCATTCTATTCTTAGGTGACATTCCGTGCCAAACTTACAAAAAGGAGCCACTTTTCAAATCGTGGGATGTATCTAGATGAATTGGGAGTGGTAATTGTGCATGAATTTCTTTGCTTAATGGTTTATTAGACTGTGATTCTTTAGGCCTTTTTTATATACATATTCGAATAGAAAACATTATTAATGACTGGTTTTAGGTTGGAAGCTAGGAAGGTGAAGGTAGGATCACTGAATTCGGTTTCAAAAACCCAAAGTGGGTTGAAGGCGAACTTCTCCAACTCAATGGCAAGGTAATTTTACATTTTTTTTCAAAATGAATTAAATATAACTACAGAAATCAATAATTATTTTATTCTAAAATTTCTACAGGGGATGGGACCATACGTTAAAGGTGCCGACCTTGGTTTTCTCTATGTTGTCCCTGAGCAAAGTTTTCCAAACGGATCATCAGAATCTGAGATTTTGACTGCAAATCAAGATTGATACATATGAGTCTTCCAAAGGGATCATCAAACTTTGAAAAGCTATCTATAATTCTATGTAACAGATCGAAAAGGAGTTGAATGATCTTCGCCATCAGGAACAGTAAGGCTTCCTTTATTTTTTTTCTATAAGTTTAAGAAATACAGTTAAAATCTAAATATAAGAAATAGCAGCGTACTTTCGTTTACTTGTATATTATACCCCTTACTTTATTTTCTTCCTATGGTAACATTATACTTTGAAAAACCTTCCCATTTATAGGAATATCATCCCAAATATAAATTACCACAGTGAAAGTTTCAAGTTATAATGTTCTAATAAGAAAAAATGTCGAAAGTATATTGCTATAATTTGATAGATTTTTATAAGTACAATGCCCTTAATCGATACCCCATATAATGGTAATTAAATAGAAGTACATTGTCATTATGGGTAACAAAGGTGTCTCACTATATACGGTAAAAAAGTAAGCTACGTTCCTATTTCCTGCAATTTGTCCCTTTTCATTATAAAGGTCTAATGTTTGGTTTGAAAACTATTTTTCGTAAAGTTGCATGGTTTTGTGGAATAGGAGTCCATTGAGCTTGTAGAGAAAGCAGTAAGTACTAATAACTTTTTAAAAACTATGTTTTTTTAGTTGACTTTTCTTGAAATTTTTTATTTGTTTGTGTTTGTAGGTTATGGAGCTAAACAAGGATGGCAGCTCGAGGAATGGCTTCATATTAAATGCCTAAAAATCCCCCCCCCCCCCCACCGAACCGTGCGGAGCACGGGAAACCCGCTAGTTATTATGAAAAGTGGTAGTTTTATAATTAAATAAAAATAATAAAAATTTAGTAATCGAAATGTCAAATTAGTAAAAAACTTGGTCCTTCAATTAATTTAAGGCAATAAAGGTTTAAATACAATGTTAAATATATATACCTAAATCAAAATGCAAAGTTAACGTGCAACCTATGAATAACTATAATTGAAATGATATCATCTTAAAAGACGACTAATTTATATTTAGTACACATTAATAGTTAAAAATAACTATAAATCATAAACAAAATTTGATTTTATTTTCATGTGCAACCTGCGAACAAGGCTACTTAGTTGATTTACTTTTAATATGTATCTAGATTATTGTATATAGATAATTAAAATGTTTTATAACAATTTAATATAATAGTTATTCATTTAAAATTAAAAACATCCACAATAGGTGTTCTTTTTTAGAGTTTTTCAAATAAAAAACTTTCATAATTTTAAAAAAGATATAGTGGAAGCTTTTTCAAACCCAAATTTTTTCAAAGAACTTGCTAATTAGCAAGCTCTATAACTAGAATTTTTTTAACAAAATAACATTACTATATTGATTATCTATTATATTTTCTATATATTGACTTTGCATATATGAATGATAAATATTTGTGGGATCATATAAAAAAGATATAAAACTCTAATGGTAAGTGTTTATAAAAACTTTTTGACGATGACATATACTCTCGCATCAAACACCCGTGTGTTTCCTCAGCGACCATCCCTTAAAAGTTGACATTTTAAACGTTTAATCAGTCATATTAGGTTTTGTAATTTTCTAAGATAAATTATCTGTATATAACTACTATTAGATATTAAAAACATGAAAACACTGTACGATCAACGCACTCGAGCCTGTGTATATGTGCCAATGACACGTGTGTGAACTAGAAAATAAAATATAAAGTGTTTGAAAAAAAGGAAATAAATATAAAAATATAGAAATCATGAGACTCTGAAAACAAGACAAAGGCAAACATAAAACCGTGTTTTCTAGAGGAGACTTTCATGCTATATATAACCCAATGCGTCCCCAGGCTTTACTAGTCTAACACAATCACTCTCTTTCTGAAGTGCTCGTTAGACACATATCAATACACAAACATAGAGAAACACTGAAATAACAATACATATATCAGAAATGGGAAGACAGCCGTGTTGTGATAAAGTAGGCTTGAAACAAGGGCCATGGACAGCTGATGAAGACAAGAAGCTTATTAACTTCATCCTCACCAATGGCCAATGTTGTTGGAGAGCTGTCCCTAAACTTGCAGGTACGTTCATGCCACATCTCTTTTCATCTCATCGGGAAAGAAATGGACACGGTTACTACGTATTTTGAGGGGTATCGTATTGCGTCACATCAAAAAAATACAATACTACGTCCCCAGTGTATTCTTGCACTGGTTGTATAGTAACTTATTGTATTTGGACAAGAAATATAATGACAGTTACTTTTGAACAAGTCATTTTTTCCTACTACCTAATTGAAAGTACTACCTTGTTTGTGTATGTGGTGGTAATTTATAATAATAACCGAAAGGGAATATCAATTTTAATAGTTAGCTTATCCAGTAATTCATATTTTAAAATAATATTTTCACGGTCATGGGTTTGGTTTTCGAGTCATCCAAAAATACCTCGTGCAATTTCTGAACTTGGTTTTATTTGAACTTTCAGGGCTATTAAGATGCGGAAAAAGTTGCAGGTTAAGATGGACAAACTACCTTCGGCCAGATTTGAAAAGGGGTTTGTTATCTGAATATGAAGAGAAAATGGTCATTGATCTCCATGCTCAGCTTGGCAACAGGTGAATCCTCATGTTTCTATATGTTGAGTGGCAGACAAGTCATGCATATACACATTATTCAAAACTGGTTCAGCAAATGGTTTTGTGGGCAACATGATTGGACCAATTCTAATGTGCATAAAGTTTATGGTCCACGGGCAATATAAGTTTTTATTTTGTTTGTTTTTTTAAGAAAAGGGTGCACCTGCCCAATAGTCTATGATGGAAAAGATTCTTACTAAAGAAGTAGAAGAAAATCATTAAAAATGAATGGTTGCATTGCATTAACTAATGATTTCCTATCTGAAAAATTAATTAACTTTGTGTTTTTATATCAACTTGTAGGTGGTCAAAAATCGCATCTCATCTTCCCGGAAGAACTGATAATGAAATCAAGAATCACTGGAATACCCATATCAAGAAGAAGCTAAAGAAAATGGGAATCGATCCTCTCACTCATAAACCACTTCCTCCTACAACTCTAACGGACCACCAATCACCACCACTAGCACCAACGGAAATTGAGAAAACCCTATTTTCCGAACCAATGGACCATCAAAACAACAATGAATCAGTTGATGTAGTTAATGACACACTCTCAGTTCAATCAAGTACAATCACCGAGGTAGCTAAAGATGAACAAGAAGATGGTCAAGAAAGCAAAAGAACGGCAGAAGCGTCCCAAGTAGTTGATTTTTGCACTGACGAAGTTCCATTGATAGAGCCTCATGAGATCCTGCTTCCTAACGATATTAACGTTTTACCTCCTTTATCTTCTTCATCTTCCTCTTCTTCGACCTCGTCAAATTATGACATTTCAGCTTGCAACCAAAACTATGTACATGAGGAATTACAGCATTTTTTGCCAAGTTTCGACTGGCGTTCTCCGTCCTTTGCATCTACCAATTACAACAACTTCGATGTAGGATTATGGGAGGACGATGACGAGTTCATGAGCAATTTGAACATGCTGATCAATGATGAATATGCAACGGATGCAACTGTTCGAAGCCATACTACTATCGCACCTGACCTCACCCACTACTCAAGAATGGTCATGGATGATGACTCTTGGAAATTTGAACAACTATTGTAAATCAAACGTTTATTTCTTTTCTTTTCTTCTTGTTTTCTTTTCTTAACTTTTTTCCCAATCTTTTGGGGTGAATTTGTTAATCCTGAAAGGTTGTCAGTTCCTACTACTCCTTTGGATCAAGGGTTTTAAGAAAAAGAAAAAGAAAAAGAGAAAGAAATCAATGAGAAAGGCAAAAGCCCTTCGTTAAACTAGGTGCTCTCTGATTGTCTTTTTGTAAAAAGTAAATTAACGTTGAATAAAAAACATAAAAGATATCAATTGAATAAGTAAGGTTTATGAGCGGCTGCTCCCTTTTTACCAGGTTTTGTCAATAATAAATAATGTTTTAAATTACAGTTTTAGTGGTATAAAAATATTCAGGACAAACAACAAATAGTATTTCAAGTTATTCTATAACTTGTAATTATATGACATTGATTTTATATCTAAAATATCCGTAAATAAACTCCACGGTAATGAGCACAGATCGGAATGGGTGTAAGTTATAACAAATGACCCTGATATCAATTCTGACGTTGTGTTAGAAGACAATGTATACTCTTTATAGCATATATGAACCCAAATGAGACGAAGTCTTGCAAAAATTTGCCTGTTTGTCACAGAATTCCATGGGAAATATTTGGTTAAACGTCAACATATTTTAACTAGACAAGATGTCAACGTTTGTGTTACTGATCAGCATCCATCACCAACCCTGAAAGCGATTATGCTTGCCTTCGCTTTCAGTGACATAAGCCATGACATTCTGCTGACCAAGTACACAACTGACTTGGTGGTCAATCAACTATCGCATGGTTAATATATTACTATAACTATATTTTACTATTTTTCTTTGAATGATCAATACCCATGTTGGTTTGGTAAAATTTTCATACTTTATTGTAACATTTAACTATATTTTACTATTTCTCTTTATATGATCAAAATCTCATGTTTCCATATATTATTGTAACGTTTTTTTCCTCATCATTACATTTTTCCATAAATCAAGGTAGCAAGAACGTATATGGTACCATCTATTTTCCCTTTTTGGTAAATATGTAATGGAATGCTATTCGTAACTGGAAGCGAGAAATTGACAACCTTTTACTTGAACGAATGTATATAGAAACTCTTACATTTAGTTACATTCTTTTAATGAGAATAAGGTATTAGAAAGAAAAACAAGGATAAGATTGTTTTATTCCTTCTTAAAAGATCAATAAACGACACCTTTTTGGTCACGAGAAAAATACAATGCTTCTTTTTAAAAATATTAATATAAAATTATCAAATTTAATATTTAACGAGTGGGACCCCGTGCTCCGCACGGGTCCGAGTCCAAATAGTAACCGAATTTTTCTTTTAATATTTAATAAGAGGCTTTTTGAATGCCAGACCACTACTAGAATTAAGACTTTCAGCGACCGAAAATATTTGTAGCCAAATAAAGATGGATTATTTATTAAGAAAATAAAGATGGATTATTTACTAAGAAATCCACAATTACATTAAGAAATCCACAATTACATTCGCTCGCTCATCCATCGTTGATTAGCGAGGGAACATCGACAGATATTTTGTGTGGCTAATAGAGTCGGATTACCGAAGGATTAACAACGAAATATTACCAACAATCCGACAATTTTTTGGCGGGCTTAAAATGGCTATGGAATCGTTTCATCGCTAATCCATCGCTAACAACAATTATCTAGGGATCAAGGACAAAATACTCTTGTCTCTGAAAAATCAAATTTCTAGTAGTGGATTATTTAACAATCTAAGGTTGAAGTACATGAAATCGAATCTTAGTTGCTAACTCCATTTTGAAGTACGTAATTCTCAAACGATAATATGAAATCTCCATGATGGTAGGTTTTAATAATCATTATACGATATTTGATAATTGATTTATTTAGATTGTGATTTGGATTTTAGTGATCCGAATACATAACCCGACCTGGAATGAACTTAAGAAACCAGAATGGCGTTTTAAAGGGTTAATGTGTTAGGAGTAGGCTAAAGGTCGTACACCAAAAACACTTATCCCATGGGGAGTGTCATGGATGGACCAGTTGAGTTTTTCCAAATTGTATTTTATATGGGCTCACTCAATAGTTTGTAGGATTTTCGGTTATATGTATTCGTAGCTAAGACCATCACGAATGCCCTCTCTTCTCCTCTCACTTTTTGCCTGCCACCTCAGCATCCAGTCATCATTTCTCTCTCCTCCCCTTACCCCCAAATGGTCACCTTTCACTACCTTTCACTTCTTCTCACTTTTTAATTTAAAAACTAAATTTAAATTAAAATTAAAACACAACAAATAATTTCATAAATTAAAACATAAAATACTTCTTCAAAATAAAATACTTCATTTAAAAACCTAAAATACGATAAATTAAAACACAAAATACGATAATTAAAATCCTAGATACGATAACTTAAAACATGAGATACGATAAATGAAAACCTAAAATACGAAAATTAAAACCTAACTATGACAGAAACGAGGTACATTTTTCATGACATTTCAAGCATCCATGTGCATGAAATCGCTGTCATGCATCG
This sequence comes from Cichorium intybus, assembly GCA_023525715.1. Lineage (NCBI taxonomy): Eukaryota > Viridiplantae > Streptophyta > Magnoliopsida > Asterales > Asteraceae > Cichorium > Cichorium intybus. The sequence continues at coordinate 25,745,815 of CM042016.1, read as the reverse complement.
CCCGATACTCTTCCAACGATTGGAAAAGGATCTGCTCGTTGGTGACCCCCTCGTGGCGGTTCACCTTCATAATTTGTTCAAAGTTATACACTTCGAATGACAAATTCCTCCATTTGAAACAAAGTTGATCTTTACTCCTATATTCATTTGCGCCCAATATTGTGTGAAACGATTCCGCAACACGTACCCAGAAACCATGAGCGTAACTCCTCCCATCGGGGTCTTCAGTTTGGATTACCCATACCCTCGCTAAACCGGCCTCTTCTTGTTGAGTCCATTGCCAAGGACGGTTTCCATTTCCCACAGCAGCCATTTTTTGATGTGTATGTGAGAAATGTGTGTATTGATGTGTATGTGAGAAATGTGTGTGTATTGATGTGTATGTGAGAAATGGGTGAGATGTGAATGTATATATAGATGTATTTGAAAATTTAAAAGGTTTTTTTTATTTATTAAAATAGCCGTTGTTAAACAATCATAAACAAAAACACGTCGCACGACGTTTGGAGCTCGTGCGGGCTTCACAAAATGCGGCGTCGCAGGAGGGGGCGGTGTTTACTGCGGGGCTCGCTGTCATCGGGCACGGGCTCGGGCTAGCACTTCGGAAGGCCTAAGGATTCCAATGTATCACTTTGAAAACAGTCAAAACTAATATAGGAGTTCTCCGAACTCCGGTCACACCCCTGGACGTAGGTGACATCAGATGAACCACATTAAATCTCAATTCATTATTTTTCTGTTTCTTTCTTTGTTTGCTTGCATAACGTGATTTCATTTAATCTTGGATCATCCAAAAACCAAAAGATGTGAGATCTGAACATTAGATGTAACACCCCGAAATGAGGTTTAGATACTTATATTGATTGATATTAACATATTTTGCATGTCTAGGACGTTTTAGATGGTGTGGTGAAGTTTTTAGAAATAAGCCTAACTTATGGATTTTAAGAAAAGATCAAATCTTGAATTGTGTGGTGTTTTGATGTTATATTTTGGTTTAAATGCTAATTATATGACCTAAGATGATGTTTAGATGCTAAGTTTAAGTTTATAGGTCGGTGGGTTGAAAGATATGAAAATTTTTGAGAATTTTCCTAACATGCGATATAGCGATGCTAGGACGTTTTAGATGGTGTGTTGAAGTTTTTAGAAAAAAGCCAAACTAATGGATTTTAAGAAAATATCAAATCTTGAATTGTGTGGTGTTTTGATGTTATATTTTGGTTTAAATGTTAATTATATGACCTAATGTGATGTTTAGATGCTGAGTTTAAGTTTATAGGTCAGTGGGTTGGAAGATACGAAAATTTTGGAGAGTTTTTCTTAACAGGCGATATAGTAGCGCTATCTCTATAACGCTATTGATAGTAGGTTGCAATTATGTGTTTTATTTTTCAAAGTAGAATACAGGAGAGTTTTTAGGGATAGTGGCGCTATCATGTGTGATAGTGACGCTAAAGGGAATAACGACGCTATCCTTAAGGATAGCGACGCAATGTGTTGTTGACAGGAGTTCTACTTAAGGTGTTTTAGTCTGTCATTTAGTCTAATAAACGTCTAAAACCAGTAAGAACGGAAAGAGAGGCTGTGAAATCGAATTAGGATCAAAATTATCAATTAGAGGTGAAATCTAAGGCGTTTTTCATCTAAAGCAAGAATCAAGGTTAGTACTTACTTCTATGTGAACTTTTTATAAGTAATCATTGAAATGCTAGCTGATTTTTGAATGGTATAAAGCAATGAAATGTTAGATTAGGGTGCATGAATGGTGTTAGAAAAGTATTCAGATAGCCTTGAGTAATAAGGAGTTTAAAAGTAGAATTATATAGTATAAATGGAAATTTTATGCTGAAGATTCGTGGAGTTGATGCAACTGTTCATAGATAGCGATAGAATACCTGATAGCCATGCTATCTGGTCTGTATTGGGCAATGCCATGAATTTAACTATATAGCAAGAAATAGTGAAATATTATGACTAAGTAAGGTTTAAACCTTGTTCCTCTATAGTTAAGAAGGACTAAGGGAGCACTTAAACATCATATAGAGCTCATTTTGATCTTGATTCAATGTGAGTGACTTATATCTTCACTCCTATATTATTTGAATATAGATTATATATTGTGGGAAAGATATTTTCAGGTATTGAATATGATTATTTGCATGATTTAAAAAGTATGCTTAAACTTTATTGTGATAAACAAGGGACATGTGTGGAATCCCTTTGTTTAATTGGTGTTTAAGGCTGGTGCATAGTACATTTCTTACGGAGTAAATATGAGACTGGTGTAAAGTCTCTATAAGCTGGTGTATAGCCTTAAAAGTATTGGTGTTTTCTTAAATTGGTGTAACAACGTTGGTGTATAATAGCATGGTGAAAATGCTAGTAACTTATTTTGTTCTTTCATGATGTGATATTGGTGTAAGATTGGTCAAGATGTCCTCATCCAATTGTAGTGATTTAATTTAAGTTAGTCACTAAGGTTTTGCTTATATTAGTTGTCGTAATTGATGTTTCAGGACCTAGTGGATCGAATGGTAAGGCTGTCAGGGAGCAGTGAGGGTCCTCCAGTCCTTCTGTCATATTTTGTTTATTATCTTGACATATATAGTTTGTTGTGAACCAGTTAGATCATAGAACTTATCTTTTGTATATTTTGTCCCTTTTCTACATGATCTTGATCTAACTTGTCACTTTGCTCCTATTTTGTACATCTTTTGTATGTGAAAGCATATGTTTTATTTAAAAATGTAAGATGTACCAAGTGTGGAATGTCTGGCGTTACATTGGATAACTAGTTTTTAGAATGCTTAATTCACAATTGATCATTATTATGCCACTTTAATGATGGTTATATTTGAAAATCAATTGAGGTTTATAAAATTTCTAAATTAAGTATTATGAAGGGGTACTTTTACTACCAAAAAATGTATAAATGATGCATTTAGCATTGAAATTTATTAAAAAATACACTTAGGTATAGAACCCAAATTCGTGAACAATTCGTTGTTAAATAAAATTGGCGTCTTTTTGGATCCATCTCTATCTTTGTACTAATATATCACTAATTCCCATACTTGTTGCCAATCCCCCCCCCCCCCCCACACACACACACACATACATACACACACACACACACACACATATATATATATATATATATATATATATATATATATATATATATATATATATATATATATATATATATATATATATATATATATATATATATATATATATATATCAAGGTTGTAGAAGTCGCTAGGCGGTAGGTGGGCGGTCGACTGGGGCCTAGGACTAGTCGGTCTAGGCGAGGACTAGTCGGCGCCTAGGCGGGGAGTATTAATTATAATAAAATTTATTTTTAAAAATTTAAATATTACCTATATCCCTACAAAATTAATAAATAAGCATAAAAATTGGACAAATCTAAGTGTTTAAATATGTAAGTCATCAAACATCATAATGTTTAGACTAGTTAATGATATTTTTGACAATTTTAATCATCAATAACCGTAACTTAGCCACCGATTTTAATAATTTATAAATATTTTAAAAAATTGAAATTATTAATAAAATAAAATATAAATTATTAATATAATAAAATATATAATATATATTATTGTTTTGAAAATTTGAATTTTCTAAATTTAAATTTAAAAATATGAAATATTTTTGAAAATTTGAAAATTTTTGAATTTTAAAAATTTTCGAAAATTTTGAAAATTTGAAATTTTTTGAAAAATTGAAAATTGAAAATTTTGAAAAAATGAAATTCTAGCCGCCTAGACCCGCCCAGACCCGCCTAGACCCGACTTTGACCGCCGTTGACCAAATCCGCCTAATTGACCGCCTACCACTAATCGTAGGCAGTACTCGTCCGCCTAGCGCCTAGGCGGCCGCCTAGGCCGACTTTTACAACACTGATATATATATATATATATATATATATATATATATATATATATATATATATATATATATATATATATATATATATATATATATATATATATATATATATATATATATATATATATATATATATATATATATATATATATATATGTGTGTGTGTGTGTGTGTGTTTGTTTGTTTGTTTGTTTTTGTGTGTGTGTTGTGAACGGGTCCCTGTTAAATGCCAAAAAAGTTGTTATGTGGGATCTGTTTAAAATTTATAAATGAAATTACCAAAACTAAGGATTGTCATACACTAGACAGTGAATCTAATTGTGTAGCAGTATATTTGTAGTAAGAACGGGTTTTCCAACACTTGAGGAACGAACATGACTAATTCAGTAATTAATTAAATATAGCATAAAATAAAGGGGGATTTGTTAAAATAATTGTGCTTTACTTGGTTTGATAACTTCCTAATTAAGGTTGATTCACAATAGTGCAATTGTTAATAAAAGTCATTCACTGATTCCTAAAGTGATTAGCTTGTTGGTCATGTTGTGAAATTAGTCAAGTTTACAATATCAAATAGTGAAAAACATTATGTTCTTAATATCGTCACTGATCATCCTGAGATGAATATATGTGATATTGGCCATAATCATCCCAAATCATCAGAAAATGTTTATTCTAAAACATTAGCGTCAACTTCAGCTCACGCTGACACATTAATATTAGCTCATGCTAAGATATTCTCTCACAATCAAAACAAATACGAGTCTTCAAAAGGTTCAAATCAAGTTAAGTTTTAAAAATTCACCAAATTATGGAAAATAAAAACACATGTCTTTGAGAATCTTCATCAAAAGACTTTATAATCAAAGAAAATCTAGCAAAAGAAAGTTTTAAATTGTTGGGACAGATGTCATGAATTATCAAACTGTCATTATGAGAAAATATCAAAAAGGGATGACAACATAATATTAAGATGTGGAAAGTGGATTAAAAAGGAAATTCACTAAACTTTCTCCAGTAGAATGTTACAACGTTTTTCCTTCATTGATAACTTCATTAACCAAACTCATTGTAAATGGGTTAAAAAAAAAAAGGAAACTAGCTAATACAGCTAGAAGATTATGGCATGCAAGATGGTCCCTTTATCACATTTGGTGACAACCGTAAAGGTCACACAAAAGGTCATGGAACACTGAAGTGTAACTGTATAATTTTTTTCACATGTTTCTTACGCATAAGGATTCAAACACAACCTGATCTCCATCGATCAACTATGTGATGTTGACTATGGAGTTCTCTTTTATCAAAAAAGAAGGAAACATCTTTGATTCCTAGGAAAGGGTAGTTTTAGTGCAAAAAGAAGTGAGGATATATGTATTTAAATATGTTCTTAGTAGATAAAGATATAAAGATTTGTTTCCTAATTAAAGCCCAGTCTAACTTAACTGGCTTTAGCACAAAACACTATGTTACTTGAGATTTTAAACAATCTCAAAACTCGCAAATGATGACCTAGTAATAGGAATTCCAAATATGAGATTTTAAAGGACAAAATCGGCTCAACATGTGAACTGGGAAAACAACACAATACTTCCTTTGAATCAAAACTATGTCCCTCAACTAACTCTCTGCTTCCCATGGATCTCTTTGGAGTTGTACCAGTACAAAGTGTAGCTAGAAAAAAGTACTTATTAATCATTGTAGAAGAATTTACAAGGTTCACATGGGCAATGCTTTTGAAGAATAAAAGTGATATTGCTGAACTGATTATTGCTTTCATCAAATATGCTTAGCTATCCCTTCAAAACAAAGTAAGATAACTTCAAAATGATCATGCAACTGAATCAAAGACTTTACACTAGAATCCTTTTGTGAAGAAAAAGGGATTACACAAAACTTTTCTATAGTTAGAACTCCTGAACATAACGATGTCGTTGGAAGGAGAAACATGACATTAATCGAAGCACGACGAACAATGATTATTGAAGTTGGTTTGTCTTTGCAGTTTTGAAGCTTTTAATACAACTTGTTACACTCAAAATAGATCCATCATTATTAAAAGGCATTCTAAAACTACTTATGAAGTGATAAAAGGAAGAAAGCATGATGTCTACATCCTTAGAAGAAAAAACGTTGAAAAATTCATTCATGTGAAGTTTTATTAACAATCTCTTCCCAAGTCAATTCCTGCTTATTCATCTAGTTACATTATGAATGAATTGACCCAGACCACCCAACCATCGAGTGGGTATGCTACAAAAGAATATCATATAGACGTTTCATCAACATCAGGGTCAGTTTCAGAATCTTCTTCGATCACACCTTCACTCTAATCCATCCACTTATATGTTCATAGTTTTTTTAACATCATCTACACCATCATTCTTTTTTACATTGATGCCTTCTTGTTGAAAAGTATCCAAAACAAACAATCTTCCTTTTTCCTCATCTTTCTTCAAGGGTTCCAGAATTCCATCATCATCCCAGTCAGATTGATATTCCTCATAAGACTCAAAACCATGCTTACTATCATTAACATGTTCCTAGACTTTTAACATCATCCACATCATCATTCTTTTTTACATGGATGCCTTCTTGCTGAAAGGTATCTAGAACAAACAATCCCTTTTTTCCTCATCTTTATTCAGGGGTTCTAGAATTTCATCATCATCCCTATCGGTTTGATATGCCTTATAAGACCCAAAACCATGCTTACTATCATTAAAAAATTTCCTATTTAACAATAGTAGCAACCCAACAAAAAATATCCCTAATTTAGGCCGCATAATCCTTTCCTTTAATCATGACCAACTTGATCTGATTTAAAATTGGAGAAATACAATTTTATACAGACTCATCCAATTGAGATATTCTCATCTTGGAACATCACATAACCCCGTAATCCCTCTACTTTCGTGAATGTACTATACGTCCAAGAAGACAATAAATCCTATCAACATTCACCTAAACCATTCTCTCTTTCACTAAAAATACTTTAGACAACGGATTTAACTCCTTAAAATATGTTTAACTCCTTCATATTATTTCAATTTGGTGTACGCACTTCATGTTCGAAATTCCAACCACACCCACTATCCCCTTATATATTTTATCTCCATATCTTTAAAACCTTCCTTCAAACATAACATGTAACAGTTAGCAATGATCCTTACATCATCAACATCCTCGAGGACCACACAAGTGGAATATAGTAACTTTAACAAGTCTAATGAGTTCAGTCTAACTCTTTTGTTGGCTCGTCTTTTGAACCTCCTTCCATCCAATTAACTTTTCCACTAACCATATTTCAATACATTTTTTATTATCGACCTTTTCATTCCCATGTAATGTAGGCCATTTCACACCTTCATTGTGTTGAGTCTGATGTAATGTATCCGCATGAATAATTCTCGCCAAAGAAGCATAACATTGATGATTTCCAATCCAAATGGAGGAAAGATTCTTTTCTAGATCATGTATATCAACCATAAATAGGAATCTAACAAACAAATATCTTTTATTAATATTTGATAGTATACGTGCTATATAAATATTCGATAGTCTACCAAACTTTTCACATTACATAAGCATGTCTTTTAAATCCAAAGATTTAGGGAAATTTGTATATAATACGAAACAGATAGTTTCTCCAAGTCATTACAATTAGGGTATACTGTCTTACCATGTTCCTTGGTTAATATATCTTGACGATCCCCATGATTATTTGGTTATTTTAGGACTTAGGCGAACCTCCACTCCCATTCAGAACTATGGTTCTTGGGTTTGATGTAACAATCAAAATTTTGTGTTATGCTAACAAGCATGTAATTGTGATGTAAAGAAAAATTGCTATTAAGTCTTTCATTAAGTACTTATTGAAGAAGGATAACTTTTTTCTAATTATGTGTTAATATGGATTATGTGCAAAGTCATTTTATCAAGTCCTTATGGTATTTATAGGTTGTAAGAATATGTAGATGGAAATAAGAATAAAATTTTAGTTGTGAAATGCTATTAGAGAAACTATGAGTTTTACATAACTTTATGAATGAATAACTCAATACAGGTTTAGCATTGGGAAAATGTTTACATTATGAAAATTGAAGTTCTTGAATATATGAGAATACATGAAAAAAATGGAAGAAATTGAAATTAGAATGAAGAAGTTATGAAAGGTTGAAGTTAGGAAAAATCAACCAAAATTCAAGGAATAGTCAAGTTCAATCAGGAATATCATAAAATACATCAAGAATTGGAAGAACTTCAGTAAAGGTAAAGTGTAGTTCTTCTTGTAAGCTTTCTACACATATATATCTTGTAAAAATTAGACAACGTATGAAGAAGTTATGGCAATGAGAAAAATGGTCGTAAGCTGCATTAGTATGACAAAATTTGAAAATTTTGTAAGTTTGGAAGGACAGCTACGCGAGTCACATAAATTACCAAAGGATTAATTGTGGGTCGCATGCAACATAGAAAAATTAATTCCAAAACCTTCTAATGTCACACGCGGACCACGTGGCATTTGTGAAGACTTTGAGCGGGTCGCGTGGAGTGTCGTGTTGTACACATCTATGGTGCGTGAAGGCACGTGAGAGTGCCAAATCAGTCATATTTTTTACACTAGGCTTCTATTTAAGTTCCAAATAGATCCCACTATGTATCTATGGGTTATTAGATGTGATAAGGGACCATTTCAGCCATATTTCATCTCCTTTCTCTAAAAAAATTCTCTCTTAGAACACTATGTGTGTTCTTGGTGTTTGAATGTGTGTGAATTCAATCAAGCTACTAAGTTCAAGATAATCAAAGGACTTTTTGGGGAAAAATATTCATTGCAATGTAATAAACACTTTCATGTAAATCATTTGGGTTAAATCTTCAAGGAATTATTTTTGGCATGAACCCTAATTTTTTAGAACTTAGAGAATTCATGAAATTGATGATAGTATGGTGTTTCAGATGATGACTAGTTAACAATAGTTTCACTTTAAACACCATTAAATCACCAATTTGTATTGACTCATATGAATAAATATTTGGTGTTAGTCAAATTGATCAAAGTTATGGATAAATTGTGATTGAATGATGATTAATTGACTATTAATAAGCAAAAAGTTGACATTATACTGATATTTTATTCAAGGAATATCCTAATGAAATTTTTGGTATGGGTTATTAGTGAAGTCATAAATATAATTGTTGATTACATCATGGAATTGAATTATGATTGTGGTAATGGTATTATATATGTTGTAGAATAAGAATAATTGAGTTATGATCATAAAATGGAGTATTGTATTACATGGTCATTATAAAGTGACATAATAGATTAAATCAATTAAGGAATTCTTGATAGAAGAATGTGATGTATGATAGGTATTAATGAAAACATGTTATATATGATTTCAATAGGTGGTGATCAAGTGATTGGAGACCATTGAAAGGGTAAAGAGGCTTTGGAGGCATAGCTAATTCCTCCATATAATCTTAAGGTGAGTACATGAGGATATTTTTGGGTTCATAGCCAATACAAGTCTTTCAATTTTTATATGTTGATCATGAATCATGTTTTGGTGTTCATTCCTTTAAAATTATGATTTGCCTTGATGATGAACCAAACATTGCTTTTTGAAGAAGGATGAAGTATTTGACTTAATATGATCTTGAAACTTCTTAAATCTTGGATCCACTTTTGTGGCAATGTTGAATATGTTGAGTCTTTTGCACAAAAACATTGTGTTTTGAAAACCAAGTGTCTTTATGGTTTTGAATTATTGAATTATTGATAATGAATGCATTCATATGGAAGTCCGGACCCGATGACATAGACGTTACTGGGACGGTACCCCCCCCCCCCCCTTCATGAAGTAGCAGTCTACTATGTTGACATTGTATTGGAATGAATTTGTTTTCATCCAGTCTTGGATTGACATTGTCCTTAGTAGTTTAGAGGCTTTCTGATACTTTAGACTTAGCCCTAGTAGTTTGGAGGCTTTCTGATACTTTAGGTTTCATCGTTGGTAGTTCGGAGGCATTCCAATACCTTGGACCGTTAAGCAGGCATGACTCTCTAGCGTAAGTGTGTCTTACCTTATAGGAAAGTGTATATCATGGGGGCACCCGTATTGTTGATTTTATGATGATCTGATTACTATTTTATTGTTTCTATTCTTGATCCTAGATTTTTTACTTATTTTGATGACCAATGATGAAATTGTTTTTATATCAAATGCTTTATGACTTAAATTGGTGTCTAAAACTTGTTTATCTCGTGAGACATTTGTCTTACGTATTGTATGTGTTTTTAAAATGCTATGTACCTAAGTTTTGATGAGTTTTGAGCGAAATGACCTTTTGAAGAATTAGAATACCTTTTGTACATGATCTTAGTAATGCTTTGCTCTAAACTATGCTCTTGATGAATTGAAGTTGTAACCCCTATATTTTGGTATTGTGAACATGTAAACTTGATGGTTTTTGTTAAACCATATTTTGGAACTATTAAAGTCTTTATGTAAATAGTTATAAAATGTATGAGATGTTACATTTGACATTAACGTCCACATTACCTTCACGATATTCCACATATATAACTGTTGTGACAACACTGAACCCCAATCGTTCAATCAACATTTGTAGACACCTTAAACACATATTGACATCCTCTACAAAGAATCATATAGAGAATCTAATCAGAATTGTATCTCTAACACCCCCATCCCATCCCACCCTGACCCTATTAACGACTAGCCATGTCAAGGTAAACATTGTTGATGTCAAAAGTCAACTCAGGAGATGGAAGCCTAATTCATTTCCTTATTTCTTAAAAACACACAAACACCTTTTAAAATTTTGTAAACTTTAGGTTACAAAACTACATATTTCTTGCTAAAGTTTGAATTTTTTTTACAGGTTTATCACCTAGTTATCCTCTTGCTTTGAGGTTTATGAGGCCAATTGCTTATATAAAGCTGAAGTGCTATATTGAAGTGACAGTAACATGACCATATCTAAAAACATAGTGTGTGTCTTTTATGAAAATCACGTATAACAAAAGAAGGAACATTTGTTGGAGTTGAGACTCAAACCAACGACGTATCTTACCCACGTGTTTAGTAGACCCTATATGCCCAGCAATCACCAACTACAAAAGCCCCAACATTTCCGACCAACTACCAAAATGTATTACATTTTGGGTCTTTTCTAATTCCATGACCTTCTATGTAGGGGTGAGTGTGGTGCGGTTAGGTGCGGTTATTGGCCAAAACCTTACCGCTAACTCAAATGCGGTTATTAACTTTTCGATAACCAACGGTGCAGTTAATAGTGCGGTTCGGTTATGCGGTTGCGGTTACGAACTGCATATACTTGGCGCGATTATTTTGTGCCGTTTCTTCAATCATACGGATTTGGTACTTGTTTTGCGATTTAACCAATTAAAGATTAAAATAGAGCAATCACGTATTAAATACTTGTCTCAAACGTACAAGTTACAACCACCTATTAATTAATATAAAAACTATATAATTATTAAATTATGCGGTTAGGGTGCGGTTATTGAATGTGGTGCGGTTGCGGTTATTTCGATGCGTATACATTATATAACTGCACCGCACCGTAATTTTTCTATTAAATTAAAATTAAAAACATCACCGTCGGTTATTGTTTTGGTTACGGTTAATTGGTTTCGGTTTTTACGGTTTTTGTTCACCACTACTTATACGTGACATCTTTTCTTTCTCTTATAATAAAGGAGTACTAGGAGTGCCACATGGCATCCTCTCCTTAACCCTCATTCTTCTTTTCCCGCTCAAAGCTCAATTTCGTTCAGCATTTTCCTGATTCCTGAATTTGTGCACTTGATTTCAATTACAATTATCTATTTCAGGCAACAGGCATTCATTCTCCATTTATTCTACAATAAATCACAATTAAACCCTAACAATCAGTTACAGATTCATTAATCACTGTCTTCCTCCTAGTTCTCCACCATCTCCAAATCTACTACAACATCAATACCTTCGAACAACCACTACTACAACGTTTTGCATAGTCCCCTTGCCGCTACTCTGCACGCCTTTTCTTTTTCTTCTTCTGCCAATCTTGCAAACAACAATGTCGGAAAAGAAACTAGCTTCACATTGTCCCGTCGTTAAAGATTCATCATTCGATATCATGTATTTTAGGGTTCGAATCAGGTTTAACAAGCGGATGCAACGTCACTATCTCCGAATTCAGTTAAACTTCCCGTTGATTGCTGAGGAGATTCAGGAGCTAGGTGAGCAAGGTAATCTTTTAAACCTATAACCGCATGTTGATCTAGATTCACGAGTTAGGTTATATATAGTTCGTGAATACCCCGTTGATTGCAGATGAGTTTCCCGAATCGTCGTTCAAAATCAGCAGCAACTGAGCAAGGAGAAGAAGCCGTGTAAAGCGTTGGGTCAAAATCATCATCATCGTCATCAGGGTACAAGCAAAATCAGCAGCAACATCTTGGCTTCGTCTTATTCATCTTCTTCTAAATGGAACAACTTTCTGGTAAATTGTTTGCTATTCTGTGATTATTATAAAGATATTAATATATGTTTTTCTAGGTTCTTTTTTCTGGATTTTTACTATAAACATATTGGCAATCAAAAATCAGATAAAATTGAATGTTATTCTGTTATTATTCTAAAGATATTAATATCAATTTTGTAGATTTTTTTTCTGTATTCGGAACCACGTTACTTAATTATTTAGTTTCTCTCTGTCATTTTATAAAATTGTTTGCTATTCTAAATGGAAAATTTACATGCTTATGATTTTTGTGATTTAGTTTCAATCTAATAGAGTTGAGAATGGAACTTGATATTATGTTATTTTTTTCTTGCAAGTTAAGAAGGATGTATTAGGAACTTCTAAAGCCGTTGGTTAAAAAGAAGGTAAACAATTCAAATTATTTGATCAAGTTATAACGTATTTCCTACATGATTTAAATGACATTGTTGTTTGTTATATTCTAACAATCAAGTGATCAATAAAATTCCTTGTTTTTCATTAAACACCAACCGTTTAATTAAATTTTTGATTGAGAACACATGTTGTTTATAGAAGATTCCTTTTACTAGCTATGAAAAGTACAGTTTATGTAACATTCTAGATTAATAGCAACCTACATTAATCCTACACTATCAAGTTGAAGACATAATTGATATATTAAATTAATAGCAACCTACTATTAGGTGAGTCCAAAAAACAGGTCTGCCTTTAGTGTCTAAAACTGGAAAATTAGCTAAACTCAATGACCAAAAGCGTAATTTACTTTAAAATTTAGGAGCCAATCTATATCTTTTTTTTTTGTTTCAAAGGAAGATGCAGACAGAGAAGAAACTTTTTTACAGTTATGAGCAGCATGGTTGAAACAGAATCACCTAAAAGGTATATTACATATATGTACTAGCATTAGCTTATTTTATTTATTTATTTATTTTTTTGGAATCAGGTCCAAAACAAAAACTCTCTTACAGTTATGGTCCTTATTAGAGGTTTTTTACACGTTTTTTGTCCCTATCTTGTGTAAAATGACTACTTTACGCCTTAGTTTTTTATAACTTTTATCATTTATTTATTGTATGTGGTCCACAGAAACTACTACTGTGGTGATAGGTGCAAATTAAGGAACTGGATTTCAGATTACACACCATCACAGGGATTAGTGTCTTTCTAACTTTCAAGAGAAGTCTGTGCATGTTAAGAATTAGCTCTCTGTGAATGGTAATACCTTGAAAAGGCTTGCACCTAAGTCATTATAACTTCAAGAGAACTCGGTGCATAATTCAAGATCTCTCTGTGAATTACGAGTAATTGGGTTTGAATATTTGTGAATACTTTTAGGCGGAATTCGTGCTCAAACATTACAGAGACCTCACACCCTTCCTAAGGGTATGCGATTCGTTACAGTTTGGTCTTGAATGAACGTTTCTTTAATCCATAAGTTAAATGCCAATAGAAAAACTCACATACAATATACCAAAGTCCAAATCACACAGAAAAGTTGATGTATGGTCGAGATGTTAGATTAAATATTAAATGGAATAAAGGGGTCTGTTAGTTATTAATTCTTTTGGTTTAACTGATCACGTCCAGAAGGCACTAAGGTAGCAAAAGTTGCGATGTTGGCTGAAAATTCGTTCCTACAAAAGAAAAGGCCACTAAGGGTATAATGGTTATTTGTGTGATATTAGTGTACCAACCAAGCTAAAAAAATTTATTTAGAAAAAACGTTGTTTTTTTCATAATGGACAATTGATGATTTAATATTAAGAAAGACAATTGTCAAAAGTATATGTGTCTAAAAAATATTTTGGGGAAGAAGTTTTAAAAGTTTGCAACATTTAATGATATCTTCAACTTATCAGAGTTTGAAGAAAATACTTTGGGCACCAATCTCATTTTCTTTTGAAATCATGTCCTATGATACTGAGACTTGTGATTATAATACTACTTTTCCTATCAATTATTAAATATGTTTAAATAGAATATTATCATTTTTATTTTTACATAGATAAATATAAATAATTTATAAATATGATTATTATTATTTAAATATCACCAAGTTTCAAAATTTTCAAAAATTATCATATTTTCAAATAATATGGTGAATTGTAAGTATTACTAAATTCAAACAATTATCACCAAATTCAAAAAAAAAACTCAATTTTTTTGCAGTTTTAAAAATTTAAGGGTATGAAAACATTAAATGGATAAAATACAATAATTTGTTAACAATTGTAGCATCCTACTCCTTTTAATATTGTTAATAGCAATTTACACATGACTATAAGTATTACAAATCCTCATTGTTAGTATGTGCTATAATACTTTCATCACTTTTCTTATGACGTTCAACGCATCAAGGGATTCTACAGTAAAGTTCACTCTTTTCTTGCGTTTGGTTGTTTTTGATTGATTTATTTTATTTATTTTTATGATTTGTTTTTATATTAGTTTCAGATCACCTCTTAGCCCAAGAATCTGATTTCTCTTTTTATTTGTTTTTCTATAACTTGAATATAAGAATGAAAAGAAAATAGCTGAAAGTAATTATCTTTTTTTGATTAACTAAAAGTAGATAGTTTCTTTAATGTTTTTAATTAGTTTTTTTCTTATATTTTCTTGATCCATGAAAATTTTGTCTAAGTGTTAGAAGCAAATCTGATAATGAGTTAGCAAGTCCAAAATAGGTACAAGTCATAAGCTTGCATATTTGTTAATGCTAACGACCATGTGTTACAATCCAAAAAGATCAAAGTAAAATTTTCTTTTACAAAAAGAAAAATTTAATTGTCAACCCGTGTTTAACACTGGTTATAACCTAGTTGTATATATAATACAATTCTGACAACTTTGCCATGAGGTAATGCTAACATACACTTCATAGCTTTAGCTAACGTGCGCTTCAATTATTAAATTGTATTCATGAACAGTAAAAGCATATTTTTATTAGATTTTTTGGTTTTCACTTTGTTAATTTCTGCGTGTCACCGAAAACAAATTCTCTTAGAGTAAATTACAATAATACTCCATCGAATATTTGTTACTTTTTACATCCGGTCCAACTTTTTAATTGTAAATTTTTGTTTCAAAACTCTAAATTTAATTATAGAATAGCTCTTAGAATACCGTTTAATCTTGTGTTTTGTCCAATTTTTTTAACTTTATTCTTTGTATGTGTTGCCGATCTATTTTTTTAATATTTATAATTAGCCATAAAATTAAAAATAATTACAATATTACCATTGAAGGACTAAAATGAATTAATTGCAATTTTAGCTTTTATTGTCAATATATTCAATAATTGCAATCTCAACCCCTATAATTTACCGTTTGCAATGATTACAGTTTTGGTCCCTACACTTTTTATTTTAGGATAATTACAATTTAGGTCCCAGTAATTAAAAATTGTAAATTTAGGATAATTGTAGTTTCAGTCTTATATTTTTTTAATTTGCATAATTATAGTTCGGACTTTATAATTTTTTCAGTTTGTATCCATTACAGTTTTGGTTTCTATAATTTTCAAAACGCAATCCCAGTTCCAGACCATGTACTTTTTAATTTTCATAATTACAGCTTTGGTCCCTATAGTTTTTAATGTTCATTATTCACCAACCACCCAATAATTATTCCCTTTAAACTTTTGGTATCTTAATAAAGCATATGTTATTTTTTTAAGAAATTTTCATATCGTAAATATTATCTGATTTCGAAACTAATTACATTGTTGTAATCGTCATAAATTACCGACTTTAACGATAAGTTCTTCATAGTTATTCGCAATACAAAATATGACGAACATACATAATCTGCATATTTTTTTATATTTAATTATTTCTAAAATTACCGCTGCATCGCACGGCATACAATATTAGTTGTTAGATAATGCCAACTCATTTTATTCGACACATTAACACCATATAATCAAATAGTTCTAACAGGCGGTATCAAAAAGTTACCTTGTAACTTAATGTAATAACAAGATTAAAAATAATAATAATAATAAATCATCACTTTGAAAAAAAAAACAAACTCATTCTCAAACATTGAAAAGAAAAAAGTAATCGTTTTTGAGAGGGGTTTTTTACCAAAAATATAAAAGAAAAAGAAACTTGTTTGCTACCGCGTTGACGATACTTCCGTACTTCCTTGCCGTTTCCAACTTTGACATTCACCCAACTTTGACCTAGAATTTTGTGATATTTAAAAGTCCTAGTAGCCATTAAATTACTCTTTAAGTTTATAAAGATTTTCAATTTCATATTTTTAAAATTTAAAATTTAAACTTAAAATTATAATTGTACTTTCTATCCTTGCCCTTTATATATAGAGTTCATTAACCTTATAGTATTAGACTAACAAGGCTTTTTCGTATTGCTACACATTAGAAAGTAATGTTGTAACATTCTAAACATTATCATGAAAAAACATTATCATGAAAAGGGAAAAATACTTGAAATAATAATTTAGGAAATGTCAATTATCGTTACATATAACTTTTTTTTTACTTGAAAACAACAAAATGTTTCTATTTTCTTTTATTTCATGACACAAAATAATATATTGCTCGTTTTGTTGGTCCCGTAGAAAGTACATTAGTTGGTAGAATAGATGATTACAAACAACTAAAAAACTAAACAACAATTGATAAATTTGTTTCCTTCATTGATTAAACAATATCAAATAGAGAGTGATTTCTTATAACGAAATTAAAAGTACAAAAAAACTAACTTTAAATTGCAAAAACTTAAAACTCTCTAATGAACTTCATGCATACAAAATTCAGTTACTAAATCATACTAATAAGCATATTAATCTATGAGGAAGTTATTAAGGGGATACTTGTTGGTACATGTTGCACGACCATCTTATTTTGCTGGTTCGTTGAGAGCACAACGATCTGATTGAAGTATTACTTGGTTGTTATGGACTTTAAAATAAAAAGTCCTCAAATTGTCAGCTTCATCATCATTGAGCTAACATGTTTTAGTTAAACTGAATTTTTCTTATAAGAATAGAACTAACCAATAATTAGAAATGACTTAATCATCTGGTCATTTCAAGATGACAAGGACCATGTCTTTAATTACATGCAAGGCTAAGTAACCAAATGGCTAATTATTTCTAAAACTACAATTGAGTTATTACATAGCCTTATTTTAGTTAATTCAACTACCAATACAATCATCAAATCTATAAATAATAAGAGAAGACTACCAATACAATCATCAAATCTATAAATAATAAGAGAAGACTAACAATCGCTCTTTATTTAATGATAACAAAAGCAACATATATTAAAAGAATATATAAACTAGATAATGTATATCCTAAATAATAATGAAAATATACTTTTTATCTTCCATTTTATATTCTTTTTCGAGTTGGAAAAGAATAAAAATATACCTTAGAATCGTGTTTTCATTATTTCAAGTGTCCTCTTTCAAGTTTTCTCCTTCATGTACCCAGAGTTGTCATGTTTCTCTTCCCTTCTTCTATTTGTGTTTTATTAGATAAAACGGAAGTGATAATGTTTCGCAATTGGAATTCCCTTTGCATTAAGCCTCAAACCCTCTAGATGTTTGGTATTTGTAGGGTCGAGTTTTTTAGAACTCAAAGATTCGTAAGAACTTGAGAACTTTTTTTCCTACCAACTTTTTTCATTCAAAACACCATCAAAATCATTAATATACCTCGTCTAAGCCAATCATAACTTAATCTATTCAGAAAATGCAAAAATCATATGAAGAAAAAAAACATATATAAAAGTCCATACATGCTGATTTTCAAAATATACATATATGCACATTCCGAAAATAAAGAAATGAATCAAAACTTGATGTGTGATACGTTTAGGTGAGGTGTACTAATGATTTTAATGGTGTTTGAAATGGAAATTATTGTTTGAAAAAAGGTTGTCAAGTTCTTGTAAATCTTTGAAGTCTCGAAAGAACTTGACGCGGTGTTTGTAATCTCAAGTTCTCTTGTTCCCTAAAATCACAATATATCATTTTCATCTAAATAATAGACTCCATGAACTGGAGTGTCGATGCAAAGGTATTTCTAACAGTCAACCTACAAATCTGGTAGAGTTTTATTATATCATAATTTCCATGAGGAATGCCACCATTTGTACTACGTTAAGCCTGCTCTATATTTTGAGTCTTTTTCTTATCTCTTATTTTCTTGAAAGATCTCTTGTTTCCTTGTTGAAACTTTTTCCAACTTAATCAAATGTGGTTACACTAATATTGGTCACAATATTAACTTTTTATTTAAATGTTAACATAACTCAATCTATAGTACAAACTTATTGGACTTGGTTTTGAATCCTTAAAATGTGTTAAATCTACTAGTTTTTCTAGAAAATACATGAAAGCATAAAACACACATTGGCACTCATAAAACATCCTGATAGATCTTCAATGAATTTCTAATAAGGATGTCACTGGTCTTTTCTTCTTTCTTTATTTTTTCCATTTTCTCAGCCTAAGAGTCTCAACTCAGCTGTTATATCGTAAGGATTAGACATAAAATCATTTGGCATATTCCATCCTTAACTTATAAGCATACACTTTCAACATTTCCTTATTATTTTGAATTTCTTATTTATAAGATAGATCTTTCATGATCTTTCATTACCTCATATAATCATTTTTCTTTAGGTTTAATTGATAACTTCATATTGACCTATATCGTCCTCAGTTTCATGTTATTCATTAGTTATTGGTTGCTTTCATATGTCAGCTCGAGCCAAGATGAATGTAGTATGTTCATCATAAGGCATCCTTCTAAAATTGAAGATGATGTATCTAAGCTCTTCTTTTGTCTTTGAAAATTTTCAATGATGTTCCTTATCCCTTACTCCTTAGTATATCATCTAAATTTCCTTGAGATGATTGAATCATTGTTCGGGTCGGGCACAACAGATAGACACCAAGAAACACGACTAAGCACTTTGACAAACGATCAACACAAACAACTATCTAGACTAGTGAGAAATAAAAAGATAAAATAAAGGTGAGAAACGAAAAGATATAAAGTGGTTCAGTCGACGACAAGTAGAGCTACGTCCACAGTGAGAAACTGAGAGATTTTGTATTAATAAAGTTTAATATTTTACAAGAGAGATCATATGGCTACTACCTACACAATGTTCACAATCTGAACAATGGACATACAACATTATGCAAGTTAATGAGATGTATTTATAACACAATGTGGATAGATGAATACGCATGGTGTTGGTCGGAAATGCCATCCTTAGGTCTGAGCACCTAGTCGAATTTACTGTCTGTAAATCGATCATACCTTGCTCTGAATGCTGCCCTAACACATTGAGTCATGTGCCCCACACGTATTTTTAAGATAACTCTGACAGCTGGTGTGACAACACCAAAACTGGGGTCCAACCTAATATTCCACCTTCAATTAGATGACCCCATTGGTATTTGGTTGAATGTTAATTATTTTCTCTATACTAAAGTGTGACATTGATAGAGTATGTGAATCAGACATAACAAGTTGACATTGTTATCAACGTCATATGAACTTATTGATCGAAAAACTCTAGAACACTATAGAAGTTCTAAGGTGGCAACAAAATGAAATTATAAAAGTTGTAATTTTGAATGAAGGAAATTGGGTCTGCCCATAAGTAGCATGACTCAAACAACCTAAAAGCTTTGTCCAACATGGGCTACAACATTATCGAAGTAATTGTATTAAAAAATTAGAAAACATCAAATCATAAATCCAAACATGTAGTCTAGAAAATAACAAATCACTCATAAAATCATGAAAAGTGGCAATATCAATATATGTAAATAAAGACCACGGTGCAAATTTATTGACTATGTCATTCTCGTAGGCATTACTTGAGCATCATGCAAGACGTGTGTATATATATATATATATATATATATATATATATATATATATATATATATATATATATATATATATATATATATATATATATATATATATATATATATAAGATTCTTTTGTTGAATTCAATTAGTACACATATATTATGCAATTAATATTACAGATATGGTATATTCTAGTATGAATTCAAAATATTTTACATATTTTTATATTATTTGTTCGCAAGGTAGGCGTTCATCGAATAATAACAATTACACTAAAATATACATAGTCATTCATTACAACAAAAATCACAGCAAAGAAAGGTTATTAACGATAAGTTGATGATATTCATGAGAGGAATATAGGCAAAGAGTATGCATATAGTCTGGCTAAGCACATATAGGTGGAAGTGATGATTGAAATTAACATCAACATATCAGATGTATGCATATAGTCTAAAAATCTCTAAATTGTGCGACTTATGAAAGATTTGTGACATCACAAATAAAGGATGAAGTATAACAACATGTCTTGTGCCACCTTTTTAAATGATTGTGTTTCTTTTGTGGAAGTTGGGCACAAAAAACATTTTTCTGAATCTTATTTTCGTCCATTATGTATCCCTTAATATGTGTGATTTTTTTGTTCTCAACCATAAAACATGGAGCACATCAACCTTATCTACTTAATTGAGAGACCAAGATTAAATAACTAACGCAAGTGTAATCACACTTGAGCATGACCATTCATATTTGTTCATATTATTCAAAGAGAGGGGTTATAAAAATATCTCTTGAAGAAAGGACAACCCTTTTAATTACATACACCTCACACATATGTTCCTTTAAACCTAACAATACCCTTTCTACCTACTCATATTTAAAGCCAACATTAAGATATATTAAAGTGCATTTCTCTTCATGTGAAGATATTAAACATCTTAGGTCTAAGAATTAACCAATGTAGCTAGTTAAATATCAATTTTTCAGAGAATGATCCATGAAGTGAATTCGACGATGAGTCTTGTCCAAAATTTACTCTTTTAAAATGATAATGTATTTGGACATATTGTTTTCTCTCTCCTCTCACTTCCATATTTCACTATCTTTCAATCATTAAAGCAGATTTTTCTCAACCCTCCCAACCATCAATGTCACATTAGATTTTCTATATTTAAATTGACTAATTAAACAAAAAATATAATAGCAACATTAAAAATAATATTAAAAAGTAAAAAGAATAATAAAAAGACAAATAACATTAACTAAAACCTAAATATGATAATTTAAACCTAAATACAATAAGTTAAATAAACTATCGAAATTAGAAAATAACTTTTAGAAAAAGCCAAACCGAAAACCGAAAAACAAAACAAAACAGGAGAAACCGAGACCGAATATAAAACCACACACACACACACACACACACACACACACACACACACACACACACACACACACACACATATATATATATATATATATATATATATATATATATATATATATATATATATATATATATATATATATATATATATATATATTCGACAGTTCAAGCCAGATCACGAAGCCGAAAGGCAGCCCACTTCACCCTGTCTTTCTCCAAAACGCGAAGGTGGGACAACCCTACCGACGGGGTCGGTACCCCATCGAGGGCAAACCCATGACCACTCCACCCACCCTAATAGTTATTGACATTTAACACAATGACTTTGTTACGATTTAATTACATTGTTCGAACTTTTTAATTTATATAAGCAATTTATACTTAAATGCATACATCTTATAGAAAAACCCTGTAACTTCAATGCATACATCTTATAGAAAAATGAGTAGCTTAGATGAAATAACAATAAAAGTTGGTTAATAATTAATAACCAGGGGATGCACAAATTGCGCGTTGTAGCGCGGAATTTATTCATGTGCAATAGGTCAAACATAATTTATAGAAAATAATAAATTTAATTATACATAATAGTGCGCTTTTGATTTGTAAAGTCTTAAATATAAAGAATGAGTATTTTGTATGTTTTAAAACCCCACATGCATGAAAATGAAGATATACAAAAATCTAGAAAATG
Organism: Cichorium intybus; assembly: GCA_023525715.1. Classification (NCBI taxonomy): domain Eukaryota; kingdom Viridiplantae; phylum Streptophyta; class Magnoliopsida; order Asterales; family Asteraceae; genus Cichorium; species Cichorium intybus. The sequence goes on along the minus strand of CM042016.1, from coordinate 25,723,401 downwards.
TTTTTGTATCCAAAAATTAATATATAACAATGAAAAAACAAAAAAAAAAAAACCCTATAAAAATAGATGTATACGGGAAAATCTTAAAAACGACGTATACAAACGAACATATAAAAAATTGTCAAAAAATAATTTAGTAAATATGAATTCGTCAAAAACAAAGTTGTAAAATAATATATAAAGGAAGTTTTAAAACAAAATTTTCTTAACAAAAATTATATAAAAAAATTTGGGAAAACTTATAATAAAATTGGACCAAATTTGTAAAAGAAAATTGAAATGTGGGCCAAAATTGTGTAAAAAATGCTTTTTGGACCAAAATTGCAATAAATAATCGTGAATTAGGCTAAAATTGGAAAAAAAATAAAGCTTAATAAAAAGGAAAATTAATAAATAAATAAAAAGTTTTGATCAAATTTGCAAAAGAAATGAAAGTTGAACCAAATTTATAAAAACTAAGGAAAAATATTTAAACAAAAATTGTAAAAGAATTTGAAGTTGGGGTATAATTGTCTAAAAAAAGAAAACTTAATAACTTTTTTTTATAAATACGTAGTTTGCATGACTACTTCGTAAAAATAATTAATTGTTGTGGAAAAACTGTAAAAAAAAATTTGTTGGGTTAACCATGTAAAATGAATAGTTGAGGGGCTATAACTGAAATTTCAAATATACCCGGTTTAAAAATAAATAGTTAAGTTGTAGTTAACATTTCATATAGTTGAGGGGTTGTAATTATATATATTGCAAATATTCTCGGTTTTAAAATAAAAATGCTTCCAAAGAGTCTCGAACTTGCGTCTGTTAAACTAAAACTCAATTCCTTTACTGTTGATCATATGTTTATGTTGGCACAACTTTTATATAAATAATATATATGAGAAATATCTTGTAAAGAGTTATATAATTTTCTAGTAAGATATTATATAAATTTAGAAACATTACATCTATATACGAATATATTACAGAAGATGTGTCAATGTTTTACTCAGCTGGGTCTTAGTCTTCTCAAAAAACAAAACCGAATATAGGTAAATATCACATGGATATGGCTTAAGATTTAAAATAACAAAACGAACAAGTAAAAATATATTAATCGGAGTTAGTCAACTTAGTAATGTGAACTTATGAAATTTGCATGCCACCTTCTTGGACCATTCATTCCTTTATAATATTTGGATTTCTTTTTCAATACATACAAAATAGCATTCACACTCGTTCGATTGTTGCATGCAAGTCCTTCTCAGCGACACAAAGGTGGTCATGGTTTTGTATTATGTTTTACAATTTAGTAACTCTAATCAATTAGGGGTGTCGAAAAAACTCGAACCCGATTAACCCGATCCGTCCTAAACCGGAATAAGCTAATTAGGGTCGGGTTCAATAGGGTTAGAAATTCTTAATCGGGTTACTCGGGTTAACCCGACAACCCTGAATTGTTATTAGGGTCGGATTTAGGGTTGTTTTTCAAGAAAAAAACGGATTTCGGGTTAACCCAGATAACCTAATTAAGGATCTCTAGGCTTCATGTATTCCTCGGAGGTTTACTATAATCTAGGTTTCAGGTTAATAGAACTTGTAAGATAGTGTCATCTTGTTCTCATGTATTGTAAGATAGCCTTAAATGCATTCAAAATCAATTTCTTTAACTTCACTTGATTATTTAATTTCAGAAGACTTAAGGTTTTGTAAATAAGTTCAAACTATTATATATTATTACTTTTGCAACTCTTATTTATTAATATCTATGGAGCAAATTATGATTAAGAGAATGAAAACACAACACATTGGAAGAGAGAAAATAAAATAAAATTTAAAAATGTGGTTAACAAGTTTGCATAAGAAAATGGAAAATGCATTTATCTTACATGTTAACTCGACTAACCCGAAAGCCGATTAACATGAACCCGACTAACCCGAAACCCGATTAACCCGAACCCGACTAACCCAACTTATTTAACCCGAAACCCGGTTGGGTTGACCCGATTAACAACCCTACTATCCACCTTGTTTCTATGACTATAGTCTATTGTTGCACATACTTAAACTTGATAATATTGATCAGTATAGAGTATAGTTACGCGGATGGTCCCTTGCGGCATTGGTTCTTGCCAAACATGAAAAGACTAATTTTCTTACATTTTTTATAATTTAAATATTTCTTATATAGTTATTAAAATCCAACATCATCTCATTAGTACTCCACCCAATCCACCCCTTACCCTCATCGTCACCGGCAAAAAAGCCACAACTTCATCTTTTCCGTCCCCTCACCTCCAACAACCACCACGGGTTACCTCTGTTGTAACACCCGACATATAATAACAAAATACACCCAAAATTTTCACTTTTCAAAACACAATTTATCATATCAAAATATAACGTAGGTGTATCAGTTGCATATAAAATGTACACAAGTGATATCGAGGAGTACAAAAACCTAACAAAACCCTCCCCAAGTCGGGCTGCTACGACCATCATCTATACAAGTATGATGCTCCTAAACCTGAGCTACATCCTTCCCCTTAGCGGGGTCTCTGGAACCTGCAAGGTTTTCACACACAATAATGAGCTACAAAGCTCAGTGAATAATCAACATGTGTCACAGAGTATAATATCGCAAGGAAAGCATAAATACACAGTCACACATTCACCACATAACATCACAACTCTATTTCTTTCACCATTCCTCCAATCACCTATTTGTCCCCTCCTCGACCCCCACGGTCTTAAGTCACAAAGACTCACCGTCACCCCCCCCCCCCCCTTATGTTAGAACAGCCAGCCACTAAGGCCCTCACAATATGTAAGAGTTATAAAGCCCGAACCCCGATCACTAAGGCCAATATGAACTCCGAGCCACAAAGGCTCAATAGGTAACATGGAGTCATGAAGACTCCGCAATCACATATCATAGAAGGGTAAAGTATTAGTTACTCACCTGGTACGGATATTAGGCTACTGCTATATGTGGTTTGTGTCGGTAGGTACTTGCGCATTTCTTCTTTTATATTACCAAAGTACCTACATTGTCCCACACATAGATACACACTCATAAATACCCTGGAAATTGTCTCATTACTCTTTATTTATTCGGTTACGCCCCGTATGTATAAGGGTATTTGGGCTCATTAGAAATCTGATTGAAAATATAAGAATAAACCTTTTACCCAAAACTTAGCGTCGCTATCCAATATGGATAGTGCCGCTATCTTCAAAGACCAGACGATCCTTTTGCCTGATCGCGGTGATAGCGTCGCTATCTAGATAGTTAGCGTCGCTAACTAGGTTGTTCAGCCTTTCTTGCTCTCCAAGACGACTTAATCATTCCAGACCTCATTCATGAGTCTTTTCCACAAGATTCAGCAAGGATTAGAGCTAATGGTAACTTATAAATCATTTATCACACTAGGGTGTGGGTTAATCCCCTTTTTTCAAGCTAATCTCCTGGTAATTATCTCTAATCCTTTAGTTTACAGGTACTTTGCATTCTATACTCTATAACTACAACATTCCCACTAAACTAACTCGAAATCAGAAGCAAGAACTTGAATTCTTACCTCGATTGATGCAAAATATAGTTCCCTTTTTCAATTTCTTCCATGCTGAGAAATGGCATTTCTCCAGTAATTAGGCTTTACAAAATGACCGTTAACACGCCCTTAAAGTTTTTTTGTCGGTTTTAACTTAGCGCCACTATCACCCTTAGATAGCGTCACTAAGTACTTAGCGTCGCTAAACTCACCCAATAGTGACGTTCACCACATTGTATCATACTTTCTGATTTTTGCCTAAAATAGAAATGTACTTTTACTTAGCTCCGCTATCTTAACCCGATAGCGTCCCTAACTACCTTAGCACAGACCTCTTGTCCATTTTTCTTGTTTAAACACCTCCAATACATATATTACATAACACCAAATTATTCCAGCATAACTAACTCAATTCCTCAACTTTATGACAATTATCACTAATCTTGCCCGACACAAACGTTTACAAATGACCAAAATGCCCTTTAAGGTAAATTGTCACATTTATAGCTTTTAACTACTTTTAAAATTTAGATTTGGATACTTACCAATTAGAACACTGTGTTACATCCGCCAACCACCACCGGTCACATCCAAAATAAAAACTAAACCAAAATCAAAATCAAATTATTCAAAACCAAATGTAATCAAACAAAAAACAAAAACAAAACCCGAAATGAAAATCAATTTTGGTACACATAATCAAAATCAAAATCTATTCCTGAAATCTGTATGAGTCCATAAATTGTTGCCAAACTTAGTTCTAGGACTGTAATCCAAACCAAAATAAATTATATACCAGTAATTATATAAACCAGATGAATTTAGGGTTCTTGAAACCCACACTTTTGTGTATAATGCGGTCGGTGGTCAGACTGATAGGGAGAGAAAGTAGAAAGAAGTGCACGAGTGAGGTTGTACACTCTTGGTGGCAACATTTCTTGGTAACAAAGGCGGAGTAGAGAGAAACCAGATGATTTGTAGGAACTGTAGATTTTGATTTCAGCTTCTCTAATGGCTTCCGAAAGTAGAAAGAAGTGCACGAGTGAGGTTGTACACTTTTGATTTGATTTGTATCCTTGATGTTCATATCAGCTTCGTTAGGTGATTTCCTTCTCCATGTTGTTGGTGTTTGCTCACTAAATTTATTTTTATACTTGATTTACTCATGAACTTTTAAAATTGTTCACATTTAGTCTCTTATTTTTTTGTATACATATGACCGTCAAACTTATTTTTTGTATACATATTATCAATAACATAATGGTCATATTTGTAGACAACATAAAACACAAGGGACTAAATGTGTACAAATATAAAAAGTTCATTGGTAAATCAAGCACAAAAATAAGTTTTGGGACCAAATGTGGAAAAAAAACATAAGTGATTAAATATGTACACGGGATAAAATTCGTTAACCTTACACATCATCATCCCCCTTATTGTTCTCTATTGAATTTTTCTCTCTCCGTCTTTCTCTCTCTTTCTCTCTCTCTCTCTCTCTCTCTCTCTATATATATATATATATATATATATATATATATATATATATATATATATATATATATATATATATATATATATATATATATATATATATATATATAAGTAGAATCGAGTAAGAACATAAAATATGGTTAGACTCGCAAAAACAAATCTAGACCATAGAATTGAAAAGTCTTAGTGGTCGAGATTTAATATATCTTATCATCAAAATCCCATTAGATTATATGGTATTTTTATAATTATGGACGAAATTTTAAGAGTTTCCGACGACGCTGAGTTTTTGACAAGTTAAATTCTAAAAAAAGAAAAAAGAAAATAAAAACTCCAAAAATTGAGCAAAAATCCATCCGTCGCGCGCCTCCCTCCCTTTCTCTCTCTTCATGAAGTGTCAGTACTGGTTGGAGGTTTTTTTCCACGTTTCATTTTTTTGGCGATAACTTTTTTTTCAAATATTTTGAAATTTTGAGGGATTCTTTACAACACTATACTAGTGAGTTTGAAAAAATGTTCTTTTTAAATAAAATTTCTAAGAGTTCATATCTTAATTTTAAAAAAACATCAATTTTTATAAAATATAATGAAAAACATGTTTTTTTGTCAAAATTCAAAGATGCAAAAGAAGGTTTCTTTGTTTTACTATATTAGGGTGTTCTCAATAACAAATTTAAAAAAATATATATTATTGTTATGGATTCACACATTATTTTAAAGAAATATGCTTTTTATAAAAACTAAGAGATGATAAAATAAAATTTTCTCCAAATCACATGTCATTTTATAAGAATTTTTTAAAAAATGATGTTTTTTAAAGTTCACATGTCATTTTATAATATAAGAAGCTTTTAAAAAATAACTCTAAAATAATATGATCCAAAATAAATTGATTTAAAGTTTTTTTTATTCAAAACTGTCATGATTGAAAAATATTATGATTCATAATTTTAATTCTTTTAAAAATTATAAAAAAACCAAAGTTCTTAAAATTTAATTATTTAAAAAACTAGCATAGTCAAATTTTATTTTTACAAAAATTGAAAAAAAAATCCCCAAATGTTATGAAATTTTGAGGGATTACTTTAACCACTACACTAGTGAGTTTGCAAAAAGCTTTTTTTATTAAATAAGGTTTCTAAGAGTTCATATTTTAATTAAAGAAACATTAGTTTTTATAAAATATAACGAAAAAACTTTTTTTGTCCTAATTCAAAAACCCAAAAGTAGGTTTCTTCGTCTTCATATTTAAGCGAGTTCACAAAAAGAAATATCAAAAATACTATTGTTAAGAGTTCACTCTTAATTTTAATGGAATCCATGTTTTATAAAAACTTAGAGATGATAAAAAGAGTTTTCTCCGAATCAAAAATTCTTTTAAATATTTCTTATATATAATATATTATGAACATTTCAAAAATCATGATTTTTAGATATCAGTTGTCATATTATAAGATTGGAAATTTTTAAAAAATAATTTTAAAAATGATATGTTCCTAGGTGAAATGATTCAAAGTACTTATGATCTAAAAATATCATGATTCAAAAACATTATGATGAATAATCTTATTTTTTTTTTTTTGAAAAAATTCTTAAAAAACTAAAGTTCTTAAATTTTGATTATCTACAAAACTAGCATAGTCATGAAAACTTGAAAAAAATATATTTTTTATTTTTTATTTTTATAAAATTCTATAATTCAAGTGTCCAAATATTTGGAAAATTTAAGGGATTTTTTTAAACACAATACTAGTGAGTTTTCAAAAAGAACTTATCATATTAAGTTTTCTAAGAGTTCACATTTTAATATAAAGAAACATTAGATTTTATAAAATATAACGAAAAAACTATTTTCGTCCAAATTAAAAAAAAAAAAACCAAAAAAGGTCTATTCTTCTTACTATTTTAACGAGGGATATAAAAGAAAATTCTCAAAATTATTATTGTTAAGAGTTCACACTTTATTTTAAAGGAATTCATGTTTTATAAAAACTAAGAATCGATAATGAAAAATTTCTCAAAATCAAAAGTCATTTTAAATATTTCTTTTATATATATAGGAAAGAGTTCATATATATATATATATATATATATATATATATATATATATATATATATATATATATATATATATATATATATATGTATATATATATATGTATATATATATATATATGTATATATATATATATGTATATATATATATATATGTATATATATATATATATATATATATATATATATGTATATATATATATATATATATATATATATATATATATATATATATATATATATACATATATATATATATATATACATACATACATATATATATATATATATATATATACATATATATATATCTATATATATACATATATATATATATATATATATATATATATATATATATATATATATATATATATATATATATATATATATATATATATATATATATATATATATATATATATATATATATATATATAAAAGTAGAATCGAGTAAGAACATAAAAAATGGTTAGACTCGCAAGGACAAATCTAGACCATAGAATTGAAAAGTCTTAGTGGTCGAGATTTAATATATCTTATCATCAAAATCTCATTAGATTATATGGTATTTTTATAATTATGGACGAAATTTTAAGAGTTTCCGACGACGCTGAGTTTTTGACAAGTTAAATTCTAAAAAAAGAAAAAAGAAAATAAAAACTCCAAAAATTGAGCAAAAATCCATCCGTCGCGCGCCTCCCTCCCTTTCTCTCTCTTCATGAAGTGTCAGTACTGGTTGGAGGTTTTTTTCCACGTTTCATTTTTTTGGCGATAACTTTTTTTTCAAATATTTTGAAATTTTGAGGGATTCTTTACAACACTATACTAGTGAGTTTGAAAAAATGTTCTTTTTAAATAATTTTTCTAAGAGTTCATATCTTAATTTTAAAAAAACATCAATTTTTATAAAATATAATGAAAAACATGTTTTTTGTCAAAATTCAAAGATGCAAAAGAAGGTTTATTTGTTTTACTATATTAGGGTGTTCTCAATAACAAATTTAAAAAAAAAATATTATTGTTATGGATTCACACATTATTTTAAAGAAATATGCTTTTTATAAAAACTAAGAGATGATAAAATAAAATTTTCTCCAAATCACATGTCATTTTATAAGAATTTTTTAAAAAATGATGTTTTTTAAAGTTCACATGTCATTTTATAATATAAGAAGCTTTTAAAAAATAACTCTAAAATAATATGATCCAAAATAAATTGATTTAAAGTTTTTTTTATTCAAAACTGTCATGATTGAAAAATATTATGATTCATAATTTTAATTCTTTTAAAAATTCTAAAAAAACCAAAGTTCTTAAAATTTAATTATTTAAAAAACTAGCATAGTGAAATTTTATTTTTACAAAAATTGAAAAAAAATTCCCCAAATGTTATGAAATTTTGAGGGATTACTTTAACCACTACACTAGTGAGTTTGCAAAAAGCTTTTTTTATTAAATAAGGTTTCTAAGAGTTCATATTTTAATTAAAGAAACATTAGTTTTTATAAAATATAACGAAAAAACTTTTTTTGTCCTAATTCAAAAACCCAAAAGTAGGTTTCTTCGTCTTCATATTTAAGCGAGTTCACAAAAAGAAATATCAAAAATACTATTGTTAAGAGTTCACTCTTAATTTTAATGGAATCCATGTTTTATAAAAACTTAGAGATGATAAAAAGAGTTTTCTCCGAATCAAAAATTCTTTTAAATATTTCTTATATATAATATATTATGAACATTTCAAAAATCATGATTTTTAGATATCAGTTGTCATATTATAAGATTGGAAATTTTTAAAAAATAATTTTAAAAATGATATGTTCCTAGGTGAAATGATTCAAAGTACTTATGATCTAAAAATATCATGATTCAAAAACATTATGATGAATAATCTTATTTTTTTTTTCTTTGAAAAAATTCTTAAAAAACTAAAGTTCTTAAATTTTGATTATCTACAAAACTAGCATAGTCATGAAAACTTGAAAAAAATATATTTTTTATTTTTTATTTCTATAAAATTCTATAATACAAGTGTCCAAATGTTTGGAAAATTTAAGGGATTTTTTTAAACACAATACTAGTGAGTTTTAAAAAGAACTTATCATATTAAGTTTTCTAAGAGTTTACATTTTAATATAAAGAAACATTAGATTTTATAAAATATAACGAAAAAACTATTTTCGTCCAAATTAAAAAAAAAACCAAAAAAGGTCTATTCTTCTTACTATTTTAACGAGGGATATAAAAGAAAATTCTCAAAATTATTATTGTTAAGAGTTCACACTTTATTTTAAAGGAATTCATGTTTTATAAAAACTAAGAATCGATAATGAAAAATTTCTCCAAATCAAAAGTCATTTTAAAGATTTCTTTTAAGATCCAAAATGTTATTATCGAAAAATTTTTGATCCCAAAATAGTACGTTACGATTGAAAATATTATGATCCAAAAAATCATAAATAATAAATGTTATGAGATAAAGCATTGTCTTGCTTGAAAAATGTTATGTTCTTAAATTATATGATTCAAATCATACGATTTAAACTGTTATAAGTTCATTTTAATGATCCAAAACGTTATGATCTAAAATATTATTATACAAAATGTTGTAATCTAAAATTATTACATTAAAAAACACAAAGAAAAGCGCAAAAATATGATCAAAAATATTAAAAAATTATATATATATATATATATATATATATATATATATATATATATATATATATATATATATATATATATATATATATATATATATATATATATATATATATAAAGAGAGATTTATGTTCAAATGAGAACCTAAAAAAGTGACTGAACCAAAAAATGCTTTTTATAACCTTTTGTTCTACACAACATATTTCAAAAAACAAATATATCCAAAAAAATTATATTATGCTATTAGAATATTTACAAAATTTTTAAAAAAATGATTTTTTTTTCATATGCATATGCATATGAAAAAAAAATTTTATTTTTTTAATTTCTTAAATGTTGTATGTACGTAATTTAAAATTGTTTTTTTTGAAAAAAAAAAGTTTATATGTGCATATATGCATATACATGTGAATATATATATATATATATATATATATATATATATATATATATATATATATATATATATATATATATATATATATATATATATATATATATATATATAAGGTGACTTTTTTATTTTTTTTATAGATCTATTAGTCGTTGCTAATAAAAAAATTTGGTATAATTTCTTTTAAAAAATATTGTATAGAAAAAAAGTTTATAGTTTATCTCATTTATTTAGGTTCTCTCTACTATATATATATATATATATATATATATATATATATATATATATATATATATATATATATATATATATATATATATATATATATATATATATATATATATATATATATATATATATATATATATATATATATATATATATATATATATGTGTGTGTGTGTACATTCGAAATGTGTTTTCTTAGTACCATGGGATATAGTTTTAATTTAAATATTAAATAAATTGATCATTCCATATAATTTGAATGAACTTTATTTACGTATATTCTACAAAATAATTATAAGAAAAGTTTATAAAACTCGTGCAATTCAAAATTAAGCTCTCATATGAAATATATCAAAACTACATTAAATTTGTCGAATCTTATGTTACAACTTGAAAGCGATCACTGTTAAGACTGAAAGGAGCGGTGGTAAAAAAACTCATCGGCATCTACGTGGAGCGACAATGCCGCCAGCATCACCGCCCCGTGATGCCTGCATGAATTTTCATCGGCGAGATCATGTGGGTGAAATCAGGCCGGCACCTCCTCTTTCTTCTCCCTTTTTCTCCCTTTTTTTCTTGGCGGCAACCATTCTTTACTCTTTCTCATCTTCCTTTTCTTTATTTGAATTCTGATGTGGCCCCAAAATGTGTGGTTGCCGCCGGCAACCACACCGTGTAGTCTAACCAATTTAAATGAATCATGGTATAAGTATCCTGATGTCATGTTGGCAACCACACCGTGTAGTCTAACCAATTTAAAGGAATCATGGTATAAGTATCCTGATGTCATGCTGGCAAGTACGTATGGGTTTTTTTTAAAAGTGTTAACATCGTTGTGAATAGATGACTATAAGTATAATAAGCTCAATATATACCTATTGAATTAAAGACAATCAAAAAATGCATTTATGTTATTGTTTATTGACCAACGACATCGTACATTCTCGTTCAATTTAGTTATTTTAATATTTTGTATGGTAATCAACTTTATATTCAAGGCGTTTCATGAGGGTCGTTCAGGATTCATATCGTCCAGTTTACTTTGTTGCTATTGTTATACATATTTCATTATATTTCACATGTATTTCTTAAATGATGAAAAATATAATATTTGAATTTAGTTGCAAAATAATATTTGATTAAGAGAAAAATATTTGAAATGAAGTTAGTAATGATATTTAAACATCAATGACCACAATCAATAAATATAAAATCATAAACACATATATATGTATATGTATATTGTCCTATCGTGTGGCTCCGGTTTTATGTTGGAGAATCCCATAAAATAGGTTCATATTTCAAATCCCGACAAATTTAAAATATTTTGTGCTTTCCTTGCATAACCTAAATGTTGAGACTAATTCCACATAGGCTGTCCAAAATATGTGATTTACGCATTTTTCATACACATGCATATATACCCTAATTAAAAACCTATATTTATGGAATGAAAACTAACACAACCCTATTTTAGCCATCATCTTCTTAACCCATGTATAATGCCTCGATCACCATAACGCTACCACCACCTGCAAACAACCAACACCAGTATTTTTAATAAAAAAAACACAGAAAGAAAAGAGGGATACAAAATTGGATGTTGTGTATCATTTGCTCAATCAGAAACACACACAAGATGATTATTGAATAATGAAACACGACCCGTCAGTGATCCATCGATGATCGTCGGTGATTCGACGGTGATCCGTTGGTGATATGTCGATGATTCTATCATCAAACATTCAGCAACAAAGGTTTTCCTTTTTCTGATTTTCTGGTTGTGTGTTTTGTAAATGATGAACACGGGTTTTTATATTCTTAAAGAATGTAATACTAAAACCAAGATTGTGGTCATCGATTACATGTTTTTTTTGGGAAGATTTGAAAATGAGTAAATAATTGATTTGTTGGTTGTATTTGCAGGTTGATAATGAACATATGGTAAGTGTATTTTTTAAGAATGAAATACTGAAACCAGAGCATTCTTTAAGAATGAGGGCTGAAAAAAGAGGATTGATGATTCAAGAATGTTGCAGACAGTGGTGGCTGGTCGAAGATGAACAGAGTTGATAAAACGATGAAGAACATGGAAGGATGTAGGATTATCGTATTTCATTTTATCTTGTTTACAAACATATTTTTGAAGAATGTAGTATATATTGTACATTTTTTCCATATTCTTCAAAAATGTTGTATTTTTAACAAATAATGTAGTATATTTACAAACAGATCCTTAAAGAATGTAGTATAGAAAGTTTATGTATATTCTTCTAAGTGTTATTATCGTACTTCAATTTGGCCTGTTTACAAACATATTTTTGAAAAATGTAGTATATCTTGTACCCTTTTTGCATATTATTCAAGAATGTTGTATTTTAAACAAAGAATGTAGTATATCTTACAAACAGATTATTAAAGAATATAGTATAGAAAGTTTGTGTATATGTATTCATCTAATATCAAATGAATCTACGTTTTTTAAATATAAGTATTGTTTTTATTAATAAGAAAATACATGTTTAAATTTTATTTAATTAGACAATTAAATATTTTATTAAATCTCACCAAGTTAAGAGATAAATAAGGGATCCTTTTTTAAAATTTGATTAATAGACTAAAATACCCTTTTAGGGGTTTAATTGTAAAATCTCATTAGTTAATTGTCATATATTTACGATTAGACCACTGCATCTAAAACGGTAGATCATTTCGATCGGACGCTCCGCAATTGGTCATACATTCACACAATAGATGTAACTCAGATTTAATGCTAACCATATATATATATATATATATATATATATATATATATATATATATATATATATATATATATATATATATATATATATATATATATATATATATATATATATATATATATATATATGTGTGTGTGTGTGTGTGTGTGTGTATATATGTGTGTATGTATGTATGAGAACAGATATTCACACGTTAAGAATCATATTTTTTTCACTCTTGTTTATTATGTGAAAATACATCAAATTTAATAAATGTTCTTTTTTTAATACGTTATACAATATTCACAATATAATAAAATTTCTAGTTATTAAACTGTGAATACTATAACTTAATTTTTTTTTTCTTTAAAACACATTAATATTGATATAAAATAGCAAATGAATGATAATTATATATTTTTATGCATTTGGTAATTGTTTTTGATAAAAAAACATGTGTTAAAATTAAAAATACAACATTATTAAGCTGTGAATTAGTGGTTCTCACGGTTCACAATCTTTTACTAGTTCTAATTTGAACCCTTCGCTATATATATATATATATATATATATATATATATATATATATATATATATATATATATATATATATATATATATATATATACACACACACACACACACACTAAAGTTCAAATCGGAAACACTTTTTTCCTAGGAACCTTTTGACTGAAATTTTTTTTTCAAAAAAACTAACATAATACACCTAATCGCTTATATTTAAGACCTTTTGTAAAAAATTTGAAATATATATATATATATATATATATATATATATATATATATATATACACGAAATGTGCACATATGCACGAAACGTGATCATATACATGTTTGCGAAAAAAGTGCATATGTGCACATTTCGTGTATACATATTATTTTTCAAATTTTATTTGACAAAAAGTCTTAAATATAAGCCACTACATGTATTATGTCATTTTTTTGAAAAAAAAAACTTCAGTTAAAATGTTCCTAGGTTCCTTGGAAAATAATGGTTCTCATTTGATATATATATATATATATATATATATATATATATATATATATATATATATATATATATATATATATATATATATATATATATATATACACACACACACAACATTATTAAGCTGCGAATTTTAACTGCTTCTTGTTTTAGATATGTTAGTTCACATATACATGATAATTATCCCTGGTTAGGTTCAATAGAGAACCAAAATTAAACAAGTAACCAAGGAACCAATACTACGCCCAGAATGCAAAATATCGACGGACAGAGAGAAGGTTGTAAAATTCTTAATTGGACGTGCATGTAGCGGATCATAGCAAAAAAACTCACTTCGTTCTTTATGTTTTTTTAATTTTTAAGTTTATTTTTTTCGGAAAAAAACTAATTATACCAAAATTCATATTTTTCATAGTCTATAAATAGAAATCTATATTGATATACAAAATTTTTTGTTTTTTATTACTTCAAGTTTGTCTAGATTCACCTTATGAACCTGAACTGAACTGCATTGTTTTAGATATATATTCATTCACATCTAAATGACAAATGTGTCCAATTTTTTCAATAGTTCTTTACCAATTACATGTGAACTTTAAGTAAATTATTTGTGAATCTCAGTTAATTCAATTGTATATGATATTAAACATTGGAATAGTAAAAACATAAATGATTTTTATTGAATTCAGATATGAATTTAAAAATATTATTAAATTTACATAAGGTGTTATTAAATGATTAACAATTGTTGAAAAAATTGAATTCATTGACCATTTATATTGTATTCCATACAAATTTAATACATTTATATTCACATTGCGAATTTTAACTGCTTCTTGTTTTAGACATGTTAGTTCACATATAAATGGTAATTGTCCCTGATTTTTCAACAATTTGGGATCATTCACATGTGAATTTTAAGCAAATTCATTTGTGTATCTGAATTAATTCATTTGTGTATGATCAAAATGTTCAAAATATGATGCATCTAGTTTAGTACATATTAATTCACATATATACGATCATTGTATCCAATTCTTTTCAACAATTTTTGATCATTCACGTGTGACTTTAAGTAAATTAATTTGTAAATCTTAGTTAATTCAATTGTACATTATCAAAATGTTGAAATTGTAAAGAATATAAATAAATTTACTTAAATTCAATATGAATTTAGTTAGATTCACATGCAAATCTAAAAGTTTATTTAGATTCATATGAGTTATTATTGAATGATTAATGATTGTTGAAAAATATAATTTCAATGAACAATCGCATGTGAATAATCTGCTATAAAAGCTTGTTATGGTTCAGATTCACATTAATTAGGTATTGTGAATCTGAACAAAATTTTTGAAGATTTTTTTTTTCGTTTTAGTATATTGATACAGGTGTCTAATGAAAGAGGATAAAAAATTATGAATTTTGATATATTCGGTTTTTTATTTCGATAAAAAATAATCTCTAAAAGGAAAAAATAACAAAAAAACGAAGTGGGTTTTTTTTGTTATAATCCGCTACATGCGAGTCCAAGTAAGAAATTTATAACCTTATCTCCAGCCGTCGATAAATTGCATTCCGGCGCTCATGATTGGTTCCTTAGTTCTTTGTTTTATTTTGGTTCTCTATTAAACTTTTGTCTCTCTCTCTCTCTCTCTCTCTATATATATATATATATATATATATATATATATATATATATATATATATATATATATATATATATATATATATATATATATATATATATATATATAACATTATTAAGCTGCGAATATTAACTGCTTCTTGTTTTAGACATGTTAATTCACATATAAATGGTAATTGTTCCTGGTTAGGTTCAATAGAGAAACAAACTTAAACAAGGAATCAATGAACCAATACTACGCCCAGAATGCAAAATATCAACAGACAGAGAGAATGATGTAAATTTTTTAATTGGACGCGCATGTAGCGGATCATAGCAAAAAACTCACATCGTTCTTTATGTTTTTTTAATTTTTAAGCTTTTTTTTCGAAAAAAAAAACTTATTATACCAAAATTCATAATTTTCTTTGTCTATAAATAGAAATCTATATTGATATACAAAAATTTTTGTTTTTTATTACATCAAGTTTGTCCAGATTCACCTTATGAACCTGAACTGAACTGCATTGTTTTAGATATATATTCATTCACATCTAAATGACAAATGTATCCAATTTTTTCAATAACTCTTCAACAATTACATGTGAACTTTAAGTAAATCATTTGTTAATCTCAGTTAATTCAATTGTATATGATATTAAACATTGGAACAGTAAAAACATAAGTTATTTTTATTGAATTCAGATATGAATTTAAAATTATTATTAAATTTACATAAGGTTTTATTAAATGATTAATAATTATTGAAAAAATTGAATTCAATGACCATTTATATGTGAAATATCTTCCGTATAAATTTAATACATTTATATTCACATTACGAATTTTAACTGCTCTTGTTTTATACATGTTAGTTCACATATAAATGGTAATTGTCCCTGATTTTTCAACAATTTTTTATCATTCATATGTGAATTTTAAGCAAATTCATTTGTGGATCTGAATTAATTCATTTGTGTATGATCAAAAGGTTCAAAATAGGATGCATCTAGTTTAATACATATTAATTCACATATAAATGATCATTGTATCCAATTCTTTTCAATAATTTTTGATCATTCATGTGTGACTTTAAGTAAATTAATTTTTGAATTTTAGTTAATTCAATTGTACATTATCAAAATATTAAAATTGTAAAGAATATAAATGAATTTACTTAAATTCAATATGAATTCAGTTAGATTCACATGCAAATCTAAAAGTTTATTTAGATTCACACAAGTTGTTATTGCTTGATCAATGATTGTTGAAAAATATAATTTCAATGAACATTCACATGTGAATAATCTGCTATAAAAGCTTGTTATGGTTCAGATTCACATTAATTAGGTGTTGTGAATCTGAATAAAATTTTTGAAGAGTTTTTTTTCGTTTTTAGTATATTGAATAAGCTCCAAAAAGAAAAAATAACAAAAAAACAAAGTGGGTTTTTTGTTATAATCTGCTACATGCGAGTCCAAGTAAGAAATTTACAACATTATCTCCGACCTTCGATAAATTGCATTCCGACGCTCAAGATTGGTTCATTGGTTCTTTGTATTATATACATATATATATATATATATATATATATATATATATATATATATATATATATATGTGTGTGTGTGTGTGTGTGTGTGTGTGTGTAGATAAAACTGCAAAAATGGTTCTTGTGGTTTGTAATTTCTGTGGATAGGGTCCATTGACTTTCAAGATCGTAAAAATAGTCCTTATTAGGAGTTTTCTTTGTGGATTAGGTCTTATAGTTGGTATTTTTTTATTTTGGTCCACACCTAACCTAAAATGACTAATATACCCCTAAAAATTTCTTTTTTGTTTAATATCATCAATTATTTATTTTAATTAAAAAAACCCAACCTCCTCCAACATTGTAAATCACCATTCACCAAATCTCAACCTTTTTTCCTTTATAGCGCCGAAAGAAAGATCTGTTGATGCCAGAAAGTCTAACGGAAACGACATCGATGTTGGTGTTGGTGTTAGTTGTTGGTTGTGGTGGTGTGAATACGAAAGAGCCGCATTTTAGAGGAGCTAGGAAGCGGCCGTGGGGGAGGTACGCTGCTGAGATCCGTGATCCAGGCAAGGAAAGTCGTGTCTTGTTGGGAACTTTCGATACAGCAGAGGAGGCCGCTAGAGCTTACAACGTGGCGGCACGTGAGTGTCGTGGTGCTAAAGCCAAGACTAATTTTCCGACACAGTCGAGTCGTCAGGTAGCGACCCTGAACCAGGGGTTCCGCTTTTGGATCTCAACCTGTTGTATGACGCCCCTGTTCCATTCGTCGTCCAGATTCCTTACCACACCCATAATCAATGCCATTTTCCACCTTCACATATGCTGTATATTATTCACTGTAGTAAACTGGATGGTTTATTTTGATCGCGTTTCCGAACTTGCGGTTAATCCCATCACCAATTGCGACAAATCGTCCATCATTTTCCGACAAACAGCCAGTGTTGTAGTTTAATCCCACCACCTTGCAGTTTAATTTCTCGAATTGTTGTTCGTTAAACGCTTGTCGTAACATTGGGGCGAGGTTCTTGACCGAGAGAGAGAGAGACAGAGAGAGAGAGAGAGATAGGGGAGAGAAAGAAGGTGGGGCTAGGTGCAGGGGCGGACCTATGTAGGAGCCCGGGTGGGCACGTGCCCCCCTGAAATTTTACCCCGTAGTGTAAAAAAAAATTATATATAAGTGTCCCCCCTCTAAAAAAAATGTGCTCCTCATTGCCCCTCGTGTCCATTTTTCCTGGGTCAGTGCCCCCGTGTCCATTTATCCTGGGATCGCCCCTGGCTAGGTGGGTGGGTTATTTATTTATTTTTGTATGTTAAAAAATGTAAATGGTTATTTCAAGTTAAACAAGGACCTTAAACACAAAGAAACCTTCTGATAATGACCATTTTTACGATTTTGAAAGTCAATGAATCCTATCCACAGGAAATGCAAACCATAGGGATCATTTTTGCAATTTTGTCATATATGTATGTATGTATGTGTGTGTGTTATAACAGACATTTTATAAAGTTATCAAGTTTAAAAGTGAAATTGGTTTCAATAATAATATTTAAAATTCAATGGCCACGTTAAAAGCAAAGCAAATAGAATGTGTTGTTCTCTATTTAAATATATAATTTTTGATATAGCAATTCAAAGGATAATACTAAAGTCGCAAATGCATGCTTCATTTGGAGTATGTGAGACATTATCATGCATAATAAAAATTACTATTCCTAGTAAGACAACCCTTTTTGGTTAAAGAAAAAGTTGGCTCCTACGTTATCCATCTAATGAAAAGAATATTTGAAGGTGGTGTAAATGTGGAAGTTTAAGAGTAAGCATGATGTAGGTTAAATGTACGAGACAATAAAGGCAGACAAAGAGATTGATGAATATTAGAATCTTTGAGGGTCCAAAAGAAAATATTTTCTAAAATATTTTTGTCTTGACAAATAAGCCCCATGAATTGGGGCGGTTACCCAATAATCATTATATCTCTATCCCTAACGCGTGTGTTTGCACTTTGTCCCTTTCTTTCTATAGGTAATTGGTATTCCCTCTTCCCACTCACTATGAAACAATCTCATATCACAAAATGTAATTGGAACAATAAATAAATTGAAAACAACAACGGTCTTGTCGTTTATAACTTCATTTTCCACTATAATTATTTAAAATGGTTTAAATGATTAATCTATGTTTTTCATTTGAATCTTTACCAAAAATGACTAAGTTGCCAAAATTATCCCTAAACAATAGGCCAATCTACAAATTTTGATACAATGAAAGAATGGTTTATAGTTTATACTATTAGTCCCTCTTCTAGCTATTCTCGTCGCATGTCCCTGTCTCAATCATCATCACCGAACGTTAATTGAAGAGTAAATTGAAAGAAGGATGAAAACATCTTTTTCTTTATTATCTATTAGACTTGGGCATTATGAGTGTAATTTTTAGGTAATTTGCACAAAAAACATTAAACTTTTATAATAAAATTGGATTTTGATACTATATTATTATTTTTAATTATTATACTAAATTTTTACAAAAAATCGATTTTGCCACTAGATTTTCCAATTTGTTTTAATATTGACCATTTAACCATTCAACTCGATTGACAGTTGACGTGAGATGGTGACATATCTGTTTTTGATGACGTGATACTTTTTGTGACATCACATTTTGGGTGTCATATATATATATATATATATATATATATATATATATATATATATATATATATATATATATATATATATATATATATATATATAATGCAGTAACTTACTTAAAAAACACAATACCAAAACCGAATTTTTGAGAAAACTTAGGTGATGTATGTTTTTGAATATGTAAAATGTCTTTTGTCTTTTTTCATGTCTGCGGAAGAATATGTGAATCAAAAGTCTTTTTTTCATGTCTTCGTTCTTCATAAAAAATTGTTTGTGGAGTAATGAATACGGAGGCTGGGATTTTCTTCTCAATAGTCAGGTGTTGAGAGAAAAAGGGAGAGCCAGGAGAGCTGGAAGAAAGTCACGAACGAAGTTCCAAAAAGATAAAAAGTTATGTCTTTGGGAAAAAGACATGAAAAATATTTTTTTATATATATTTGTCTTCAAGAAAACAAACAGACTTTTTGATAAACGTCTACCCGCCCGCAAACATTTTGGTAGAAAAAGTATTTTTGAACAAAAACAAACACCCCCTTAATGTATTTTGTGCTATTTACCCTTGATATAATTAGAAAAAATCATTGAGCACCGAATCATCTTTCCACCAACACAGCAGGGTTTAGATTTAGTGTTACATGTATAAGCTTAGTGACTGGCTTATGAACTCAATGAGCATTGAATCATCTTTCCGCCAACACTTATCTACTTCCATTTCTTTGACGGTACCAAAGAAACTCAAGCAACTTATAAGAACTTGCAATGAAAAATAATAATAATAATTAGATAAAACATTGATTTTTGGATTTAGCTTACCTCACTTGATCAAATAATGCATTTGTAATGTATGTTGTCTCACTGATAGAAGGACTTTTACTACGAAAATCGAAACAAACAATTACACATTGGCATCAAGGATGTCAGAGAAAACAAAAATTTCGAATAGAAGGACTTTAAGCTGCATTATAGAACAATTGCATATGTCCCGAAGATGATTTTTCTTTCCTTGAAAATCTATTCATAGCAGTTCTATTTATGTCATGTTTTTCTTTGAAAAAGCTCTTTGCTTTTGAAATAGGCAGATAAACTATGTTCCCTTGATATAACTGGTTTGGATACCAACTTAAAGGATGCAAAGTAAGTTTTTTTTGCATGTGCTTAAAAAGACTTGCATAAATCATGTCACATAGAATATTGACAATGGGGTTCCAATTTTCAAAGATGAATATATTAGGGTTTTGATTTAGTATGTCATGTATAAGAGTTTTAAATTATAATAAGGAAAAATTGTACAAAACACATCAAGTTTGCTTCAATTTTAACATTGTATTTCTTTAAATTAAGTCACTAATTTTTTTTGAATTTTAACACCTAGAAATTGATGTCATAAAAAGTGGCATGTTACCATGTCATCTCAATGTTACGTCATTAAATACTGAAACATCACCATTTCACATCAGATGACAACAATGTGAACTGGTTAAATGGTAAACATTAAAACAAATTAGAAAATAGTGTTAAAATTAAACTTTGTAAAAAATTAATATCTTATCTGATTTTTTTTTTATGAAAATCAAATTTTACGAAAGTTTGTGTTTTTTGTGCACTTTGCATTTTTTTTTTTGGCCTATGACTCGGGTATATAAGTGTAAATTGTTTAGTTTGACCAAGTTTGAAAAAGGGACGAAAACTATTGGTCTAGGTGCATGTATGATTTCTGTAGTTTAGTAAGAAGAAACGTAACATGGTATGCATGTTCTATAGATTTCAAACATATTTTCGTATTGTAATTCATTTTGGATCTGCCGTTATTGTATTTAAATTGAAAGGAATAAAATTCTACCTAAACGACGATACCAATATACCATCACTACAATTTGAAATTGAAATATATTGACTATGAGTGTCTCAAATACGAAATAAAACTAAAAGTAATTGCTCGATTAATCATTTTGCCAATGTTGCAATGATCAAGTATAATACAATACAGCAGGTCACTATAGTACATGAATTACGAGTCATCATAACAAAGACTTTTAACAGAAGTAAAACGGTGGCAATAAATTATAAAAATTGCATGTTAATATATGAGTGTCAGTTATATGATATGAACGCAATACTATTTACATAAAACCGTATGTATGCCATTAAATTATAACCGGATGGAAATAGTTCTCCATTTCAATGAATTAGTTCCGTTAAAACTTCATGTAATATTTTCGTGCCAAAAACATACATGTTTTAATTAAAAAGTGACTAAAGCAAAAACACATTTAGTTTAAATTGTACATATTATAGATATTATTTCTCTACTTCTTAAAGCACGTCAAATGTCTTTTGACTTAGTGTCGAATAATATAGGTTTTATTTTGTTTTTATCCATGCATTTGTATGCGTCTTGACACCACAATGTCTAGCCACGAAAAGGACCATATCAATGTTCTAACTACGCGTATGCAAGTTGTAACTACGCGGTTTTAAGTTTCGATTGAGAAAAGATATTAAAGGATTTAGCGGAACACGAAATCGACAATGATAAAGTCAATACTTCTCGCACTAGATGAAGTTATTTATTATATTTATTGTTTTGTGAGATGAGAATTATTGTTTATGATGTATGTTGGATGTTGTTAATTTTTACTTATGATTCTACTATTCCAAAATCGAGAACGACGAATATTAAATAGAGGTAGCAAAAACTGACACGACACGCTAACTTGACATGAAATAAATGGATTCGGATAAGAGATTTCAATTCGTTTGATTAAACAGGTTGAACATGATTATTAAATAGGTAAGGTTGTGGTTGACAGTTTCAACTCGAACATGACTAAAAAATAGCTTGTTTGTTTATATAGAAGTTGTTTTTAATTTTTAGATAAATCCGACAGACTCCAAACAAAAATCAAAATCAGATTTAGAAGAACTTAGGATTTAGTCACTTTGTTAAGTACAAATAACTTAGATGTTTAGGTCAAAGACTTCATTTTTTAGTTTTGACTTTCTCTTATATACTCTAGAATCCCACTCCGTCACTCCCTCTTCCTCATGACCTCGTTCCTACGTCTCTACAAATTCTACTCTTTCCCCTTTTCTCTCTAAACTTACTATAAATTTCACCGTTCTGCCTCCGAACTCCAGCTCTTCTAGTTTTTCACGTTTTCATTTCCGCCTCTCAATTCTTAATCTTTTAACATGTTTAATATTTCAACTTGATACAATATGACACATTTACAATTTATAAACCTAAACACTACACGAAGCTAAACGGGTTCACAACATGACACGACACGATAATTAAACTCATCGGGTTAGAGTCTAGCTATCTCAACCCGTTGAATGTTTCAACACGACATGAACCCGACACGAATCTGACACGACTGCACACGTTAATTTGATAGGTCTAATATTAAGCATGTGAAATATATACATATCATCTACTAAGGACGAAACAAGAGAAATTATTGATTTAAATTACATTTATCAGTTACAAGTAGTTAAGAATTAGTAACAACTGCATTAATCAACAATGATTGTAGCTTATCTATACAAGAATTGTTGTATGTCTCATAAGAAAACGGCTAGCTACAACAAAAAATAAATATATTTATCATATTAATAATCTATGTAACCTGTTTTCTTAATCATCTAAATGAAAAAAACTCGTTCTTTCCATTTTAGATGAATTTCACATAAATACAATCCAATGATTTTTCTTTTAGTTATTTTGCCAAGCCTTGTTTGCGTAGGCAATGACGTCCTTGTGGACCTCTCATGGAATCTGCTACCACCAAAATAAACTACTTCAAAAGAATGTGAAATTATTATTTCTATTTATTATAAAACATATAAATTTAAAAGATGATGTTATTTCCAACAATTGATATGTTAAATAATATTATTTTTTTTAAGGAAAATTAAGCAGTAATTAATAAGCAACCACTTGAACTAATTAAGAAGAAATGAGATCAGAAGGCCACGGACTCCCACCTAAAAGAGAATTTGCACCAACCTATTTTAACTTTTAGTTAAATGATCATGACGGGACTCAAGGCTTTTTCTATATTTGTTTTATCTAACCTCCACCATATGTCAATATATATAACATTAATCAAAGTTAAGATAAATTATGCATTTTATAATATGTAATTTTAAATAAACTCTCTTTATATATGAGGGTGTGCATATGGTTGACTCATTCGTACATATATTCAAATTTCAATAATGAGTTTTTTTTTTTTTCAATACACCCTTGTATAATTTATACGTAACTAATTACTTAAACGAATAAAATTTATTCAATATTATGAACCCAAGTTTAATGCCTCAAATCTAGTTCTATGTGCCGACCTTGTATTCCGTACACAAGTCTTACGTTTTAATTATTTAAATATACAGCATATATTGCATGTCACCTTCTACATTCTTCTTGAGTTGCATAGTGTTTAGGTGTCATTTAAAGGATGGAGGAGACATTTTGATTTGGGAAGATATGTTATTCATGATTTCAATTCAACATTTTCTTTCTTTTTCTATTAATAAGTAGCAACACATTTGGGTGACGGTAAGGTGTCTTTTGGAGCATAGGAGGACCCACTAATCTCATCTTCACTTTCATGGTGTGGTTTGTCTAGTCTTTGCAATAATCAATGGCCTAACATAAATATCATTTTCTGGCACATCTTTATAAGTTGGTAGAACCTTTTTTTTTTGCTTTTGTTAATGGAACCCCATTGGCTCAATCTGGATTTGGTGCAATGAAGACTTGTTGGTCCTTTTGAGTTTGGTAAGATGATGAGGAAAGACTTGGTTGGGGAAATAGTGTGTGCAACAAATCATTGACAATTGCAAAAGGTTGATTATAATGTAATAGCAAATTTATCACATACAAACAATACATTTATCTGTGCGTATGCATAAAATCGGTACCGAGTTAGTTTAAAAAAGAAAAAAGATCATTTATTTACTCGTATAATTAATTATTAAACATGCCTAGAGTCACAACTCACAAATTAAAAGTCGAATGATCGGTTGAGGTATGAGTTGCAACGATCAAATTGAGGTGTAAATGTCAAATAATAATATCTATGATTATTTATTCGTGATATTATATCTGGTTAATGGCATAGGATGGGTGGAGTTGATAGAACTGGTGGTACTTGCGGGACAGCTGGTACCAGCGGTGTTATGCTTTCACTAGAGATGAGATTGAGGACGGTTCGTGAAGTGGGGTGAACCCAAAGCCTTAGCAATGTTATGGGTTTACTAGGATATCGTAGGTAGCTCTGGTTACCTATGATTTTCTCTAGAGGAAATTGCAGATGAGCCCTATCACCTGCGAATTTGTCCGAAAATTTTCCGAAATACCTTAAAATTTTGTACCTTACGCATAAAAACTTTGTACACTGTATATATGAGTAATAATAACGTTGTTTTTACTGATTTGACAATATCCTAATAAAATATTTGCGAGGCACACTTAATTTTAGAGGTTTGGGAAGCAAGATACGTGAAGCTGTATATCGGCTAACTGATCCACAACGTACAATATTTGAAACAACAGCGTTTTGACACTATGTCTTCGGTCCCACACTAAAAGGGGATTCATTACTATGCAACATATGATGTTGCATGAGATCCGGCCCGTGAATCCTAAAGAGCGAAAGGGTCGATTTTTTTTCAATTAGGAAAATATTATTTGTCTTTCGGGACGGAAGAATTCTGTTTAATAACAGGATTAAATTCTTGAGAGGTTTCCAAGGAGAAAAACATATGAAAAAAACCTTCAACCTTCCGAGAACGGGGTTTTCCGAACGAAACAGATCATTCATTATTAGTTGGGGTATTTAGGGCTGTAAACGAACCGAACGAACACGAACGGAGGCATGATCATGTTTGTTCGTTTAAGTTTAACCGAACAAATGAACGAACACGAACACATAAACGAACGAATTTCCTTGTTCATGTTCGTTCGTTAAAATATTCCTTTGTTCATGTTCGTTTATGTTCGTTTATGTTCGTTCATTAAGGTTCTAAACGAACATAAATAAACGAACATAACAAACGGAAATGAATGGACATAAACAAACATAAATGAACATAAACAAAAGAACATAAAAAGAAACCTAAATGAAGATAAATATTGATAAACGACCATTAGCTTCCAAACACTGTAACACCCGTTTTCCGATTTTTTATTTTTCTCCAAATTAAGTATTTATTTTAACAAAAATAAAAAGATTAATCGTTAAACTTTAAAATTTTATATATTAATATCTGTTAGGATTTGGGAAAAAGTCATCAAGAAGACTTTTATAGATCTTGATGAGATAAGATGATAGGAATAAGATTCATATCATTTGGAATTAAAACGAAGAAGTTATGACAGGTCAAAGTTGACCAAAAAGTGACAAAAATGACTATCGGGCAATGTTTGAGAGTCTGTAACGTAAAATCCATTTGGATTTAGAATTTAGTCAGTAAGGTGAAAATGTTAAGCTCGTTTACAGCTTTCTAATGATATAAAGTTTGTAAAATTCCAATATCGTAGGTGGAAGTTGTGATGTCGTAAACTTGAGTAAAACATTCAGAAAAATTTAAAATTTTGCTAAGGCATGGACGCAGGGGCATTTTTGTCATAAGTGAGATTATTAATATAGATCAGGGATTTCTATTCCCCTGGTCACGTTTTCCAGTTGAGGGAATTCAGAAAAGAGAAAAGAAAACAAGGTGAGTTCTAGATTTGCTTCTCCAAGCTATGTGAGTTCTAGATTCTCAAACTTTCTGATTTTTGATGTGCTCTTGACTTAATTCTGGTCTTAATGGATTTGTTTCTGACTTTATAAGTCTTAATTGTTGTCTTAATGGGTTTAGGAGTTGAAGCCCTAGACCCTAATGTCATGTTTGTCATTTTCGGATTTTCACAGTTTTTGGATCTGTTTTAGAAAATTCGTAGAAAAATCATACGATGTCCAAATCAGGTGATTCCAGTGTCCATGGTTTCGTCTCGATGTCTATTTAAGTTCATCAGTTGGGGTCCAGACCTTATTTGGTCGTTTTCTAGGGTTTTAAACCCGATTTCCATGAGTATGATTTATGTGTCCAATTGTGTTGTGAAATTCTTGTAAAATTGTGTGTTCACTGGATTGTTCTGAAATTTTGTGTGGAGAAGAACCTTGTCATGAGCCATACTTGACCAAAAGGTCTTGACTCAGTTCATTGCTTTGGTTTGGATTTTTGTGTGTGCAATCCGACCTCCACAGATTGGTTGCTGCACACCTAGGTCAACTTGTGGGATTTTTAATTCCTAAATGGTTCATAGTTTAGGTCTGAAAATTTAATGGAAAGTCCATCCTCATGTATAATGTGTTCCATCCAGAGGGTTTGATCCAATTCCATTAGGAAGCCAGGTTTTCAATGTCTTCTCCTTGACTGAACCAGAATTTGTAGCTGTTCACATTGTCCTTGTTGCACGATTTTTATTTCTCAATTGGCTAATGCTTTGAGTTTGATATTTGGATGCGAGATTTATCTTCATGTCTAGTGTAACTCATCCAAAAGGCTAGACTTATTTCCTTTCAGAAGTTAGGTTTTTGGACCAATCTTGTCAAGCTATGCTGAGTTGTGACAGAAATGTTGCTGCTCATTTCCTTCATATTGTGTGATTGTTAATTCTTAAATTGGTAAATTCATATAAAATCGTGTGAATGTCCAATCGGATTGAATTTTATGTCCCTGAATTGGTAATTGTGTCTAGTTTGTCTTCTTAAAAGGTTATGAATTGATTAAGATCCTAAGTCATGTGGGATTGTCCATTTCCACTAATTGGTCCAGGTTCTGTCAGTTTTGGTCTTCAGTCTTGTTAAATTCACATTAAATTATACAAAAATCTTTTAGGGAAAAGGCCTGTGGCCTTAGTTCACTTTTGAAGTCTATTTTGTCCATACCAAATTTTGGAGTTCAGTTCTTAACCCATTTTGAGCGATTATTATTTCTTTAATGTGTGGTTCCGTAGGTGGACTGATTGCATCAGTCAACTTTAGAGATTTTTCGTTTACTCTTGAAAAGAGAAAATGACATGAGGTCAGGCCCTGTAATATTGTACTTGGGTCTAGTTTACCCATGATTTTTATTGGATTTTATTTTCAATCTTTCCCTGACCTAATATTGCAAATCTTGTTGAGGGTCCAGAAACTAGCCTTGCTGTCAGTTTCCTCTTTTGTGATAATCATCTTAGTTTTTGGTTTTGGGTGTCATGATGTGGGCTTGGGTTTACTTAAAATTAATTGAATCATATAATAACTTATTTGTTGGATAAAAGTAAATAAAAAGGGGTGGGGGTATATGTTGAGACACGGTGCATGTCGAAAGTTATAAACTATAAGTATCTATTTATAGTAACGTTAATTAGTGTATTTGGTAATAATTAACTTAATATACCTTATAGGAGTATAAGGTGTGCGGTTTTAAGCTTGGTTGGATTTGCAGAATTTCCGCATGGATTTCTACATTGCCGATTTGAGGTGAGTACATGCAGTATTTTTATCCATTCTGGGGTACATGGCAAGTAAGTATTTTCAAGATTTCTTATAAAATTTCTATATGTGAAATTATATGCAAGAGTATTATTTATAACTTGTTGTGAAAGTATAATGCTATATTTGAAGTTATGTTTTGAAATACGAGTTAAGTTAAAGGAAGGTATGTTTATGTTGGTCTATGAACCAATTATGTGAAAGTATATTTTGATTACAAGTGATATATGTTTTCAAGTATGAATGGCATATAGCCACAAGATGTTTAAGAAGTATGTTTTGGTTACAAACTGTATATGTTTTCGAGTATGAATGGCATATAGCCATAAGATGTTGAAAAGTATGTTTTGGTATAAAGCTTAGCATGTTAGAAAAATATGTTTTAAACATATGATTATTATGTGATGAAAGCTATATTTGGTATCTAGCCATAAAGACATAAAATGATGTAGTTTGGCACCTAGCCACAAGTTATATGTATATGAGTAATGTTCAAGCAAGCAGCAAGTATTTTGTATGACTGGTAATTGTAGCAAGCAGCGTTAGTAAGGGAACTATGTTCCAACCTACCCGGGTTAGGTAAGGGATCTACTGGGGCAAAAGCCCCATCGCGAAGTAGATTGCCTCAGCACTTCTATGGTGAGGATTGATCCGTTCTTTCTAGCCATAGAGACTTGGGGTATCACTTATGGTGCTTAAAGCCCTAAGTATAAAAATTCAGCAAGCTTATAAAACCTGTCAAAGAAAGTAAGGAAAAAGTTATTTTTTATAAAGCATATTATGAAGTGATTTTGAAAAGTAAAGAGTTATAGTATGTTACTACTGTAAGGTTTTGAAAGATGCTATTTTTCCAAAGTATGTTATGAAATAATATAAAGAAGTAAAGAGTTATAGTATGTTATTACTATAAAGTTTTTGATAGAAGTTTATGACGTAAATTTTTATAAAAATTGGAAAAAGAAGATAAAGGTTTGAGTCTAAAACTCATGTAACTCACGAGACATTTTTGTCTTACGTATTCTATGTTTTGCCATGTATTCCAGGTTAAAATAAGTTGCTATAAATGGGATGAAGTTTAGCTGGAGTGGAGCTTGAGTCAGCTTCTAAGTTGGGCGCAAGGTTTAATCCTTTTCCTGCTTACTATGGTTAGACTTGGTATGGATTTGTAACACCCACAGTTTCAAACATGTAAATTATCGGTTTTTGATAAACCGTATTTTTGTATTCACGTATTTATACAAAAAACCATAGTATTTGCCAGTGTTGTAAAATTCGGCCTAGACGCCGCCTAGGCGCTAGGCGGACCAAAACTGCACACGTTTAGTGCTATGCGGCTTAATTAGTCGGGTGTGGTCAACATCGGTCAACGGCGGGCTAGGCGGTCATAGGCGGTCAAATGCAGTCAAATGTGGGCTAGGCGCGGGTGAAAATTTTTGAGTTTCCTCACAGTTTTGACCTAATCGATCCCGCCTCTCGTCTCCCACTCTCCCTCCCATTTCTCGTCTCCCTCCCAATCGGTCCTCCTCCGCCTCTATGTTCCTCCGTCTCCGGTGGCTTCCTCGGTCATCCCCTCCCGTCGTCGGCCTCCACTCTTCCTTCAGGTTGCAGGTTCGAGTTCGAGTTCAACTTCGAGTTCCGATTTTCGATTTCAAGTTCGAGTTCCGATTTTCGATTTTCGATTTCGAGTTCAGGTTCGAGTTCCGATTTCAAGTTCTATTTCAAGTTCGATTTCGGATTTCAAGTTCGATTTCAAGTTTGAATTTATGCTTTTGTTTTTGTTTCCTTTTCGTTCCAGATCTGTTACAGGAAAAGGAAATTAGCCGTCGATGTTGCTTTCGACTGGAAGTGGTAAGCCGTCGATGTTGCTTTCGACTGGAAGTGGTAAGCCAAAAACTCTTTCCCCTTTCACTCCTATATCTCATGATCATCAACTGGGTTTTTATCTAATTTGCTTGTGTTTGGGTATTTGGTTTTGTCTCAACAACATTCACCACAACACTGTCACTACTCGATCTATTTCTCTTTCTGTCAACGAACAGATCACCGAACCACCACTGTTGGTGGGTTTTAAAGTCAACAATTCACCTCCACCATCATCACTGCTGATTCTGTTTCACCTCTACCGCTGATGATACACACATCGCTAATTCGCTCCACCTTCATGTCAGATTCTTTGTTTCACCAAACCACGCAGACAACAGACAGCAGACCCTTCGTTTCTACTTGACACCATTGAGGGGTAGTTGAAAGGGTGGAATTGGAATCGGAACAGGAAAAAGTAAGCCAACAGCTAATTCTAATTCTATCGCTAGGAATGTGAATTCAAGAGTATTTTTACAGATTTTTGGGTAATAAATTTCAAGATTATTTTTTGTGTTTTATACAAACTGTTGATTAGTAATGAAATTGATGTATGCAGGTTTGATGTATGCAGGTTTGATAAAATGGATGGGTTTTTAGATGTGATTCTCTATTAACAAGGTACATTTTTCTTAGAATATGTGGCAAATATGATCCAAACAAGTGCAAGAAACAGCATTGTACTTTCATTGAGATTTTTATTATAACATTGTACTTTCATTGGTACCCTAAATCTTACTAGTAATATATATATTATTTAAAAAAAATAAAATTTATTACAATTAATACTCCCCGCCTAGGCGCCGACTAGTCCTCGCCTAGACCGACTAGTCCTAGGCCCCAGTCGACCGCCCACCTACCGCCTGGCGACTTCTACAACCTTGGTATTTGCAAACAGTAGAAATGGGGTGTCACAAAACCATTCGTAAATACATGTATTATAGCAAATCCTACGATATAAAAACATGAAAAAGTCCTTAAAATAGTCTTTTTTCGTATATCTTCTGTAATACAAAAACATGCATGACTTTGACCTTTAGCTTCATCACATCAACTATCTTATACACACATGCGAATGTAAACGAACGTTCATGAACGTAATGAACGAACAACACCAATGTTCATGTTCGTTCGTTAAACTAAACGAACAAACAATATTGTTCATGTTCGTTCATTTACTAAATAAACGAACTTCCCGCCGAACAAATCACGAACGTATCGCTGAACGTTCAGTTCGTTTACAGCCCTAGGGGTATTACATCGTTTTATATTAAACAACAGGTTTTACGAAATATCCGACGAGGACGACGTGAGATGTGTTTTGCTACATAATGTTAATCATGGTTTTTATGGAAAGAAAATTAACGTCGTGAAATGTGTTTTGTTACTAATTAGAAGTGTTGCATATGTTTCTATTATCATGCATGATTTTATTAGGCTATGTTTTTATAATTGTTGTCTTTCTTTTTGTTTAATATTACTACTGAATATGCAAGGAACTGTTTCGTACTAATAAAATATGAAAAATCATCAATATTGCAAACTTATATATCAAACCAAGTACCCTACATTAGACGTTAATAAGTATAATTTTCCATAATCAAAATAAAGCGTTTTTTATTTTTACAGAAACGTCCAGTTATATAGTTCAATTTGAAGGAAAAATAAGAAGCTAAATCAGACATTGTATGAGCAAAATATGACCTTCCAAAGTTGGACAAAAAACAAACTCACGTTACCAAGAACCTATTTTAGAGCTTCAAAAGTAACACTTCCCGACATCAAGTTTGTGTTTTTTATTTTTTCGGATACATCTACTAATATACTTGACGCTACAAAAAAAGTCAACTAAATCGGAATTCTTATTAATAAACTATGAGCGTTCAAAATTTGACAAAAAATAAAAATCACTTTACTGACAACGTATTTTAGAGCTTCAAAAGTAACACTTTCTGACATCAAAATTTTGTCTTTTTATGTTTACGGATAACTATACTAATATACTTCACGTTACAAGAAAAAATCACTTAAATCAGAGTTTGTATGACCAAAATATGAGAATTTAAAGTTGGACAATCATGAACCACCATGAACCCTAATCATGAAGCCTAGAGGAAATCGCATGTTATGGTGAGGGAATCGCTGGTTATGGAGAGCATATCGCAGGTGAGGGTGGAAAAAATGAGGGTTTGAAAAAAAAATTATACCTGCATAAGAGGAAATTGCAGATGATAGAAGAAATCGCAAATGATAGAGGAAATCGCAAGTGAGAGTAGTCACCTGCGATCTTTTGCTATTTTGAGGAAACAGACTAATTTTTTGATATTTTGATATAAAAGCTTATAGAATTTAACTATTTTAATTATTTTTATATAAGATAAAAAGCTTATCGTCTCAGCCTAACAAATACTAACAACGATTATATAAGGGTGAATCTATACATACCCATCCTACAATCTAATTATACATTCCCTGATTTGATTTTTTTTTATTGTTTTTATTTTTGTTTTTTGTCTATTTTGTTTGTTTATTATCTTTTTCTTTTTCTTTTCTTTTATTAATAGTTTTTGATTTGTTGTTATTATTATTATTATTATTATTATTAGAAAAACAATAATAATGTATTTACTTTTTATAATTTTTACGTTTTATTAACAATAAACAATAATTTTTTTGAAAGTAATTACGATACAATGAACAACATTTATAATTTTATAAAATTATATCAAACTAGTTATGTCAAATTTGAATGGATGTCAAAATTTAGCTTTTTTAATTTTTACGTTTTAGTGACAATAAGCAATAATTTTTTTAAATTAATTACAACACAATAAACGATGTTTATAATTTTATAAAATTTTATCAAATTATATCAAAACTGTTATATCAAATTCGAACAAATGTATATAAAAATAGAAATATAGATAACAATAGTAATGCAAAGTTTGGTCAAATATTACAATTGCACAGTGCGTTATATGTATAACGAACATAAACATTTAGTCAAGCACTATACAATGTTTACTATTCAACAGAATGTTCTAATTTGTACGTACGCACAAGCCTAGACAAACGGAGATGGTGTACAAATGGGTCGACGAATCAAGAATGATGTTTTCTGGCTAATAATAACGTGAATTTCGATTATATATAAACGGTATAAACCTGAAGGATTTTATAAATAATAAATTATACGTACAACCACTTCGTTCATAAACGACTGAATAAAATTTAAGCGACAAAAAAGAAGACATTAGATTATCAATAAACACGAACGGTTATAATTTTATAAAATCTAATAATAATAAATATAATTTAATATTAATAATAATAATAAAGAAAAATACAATAAAAAATAAAATTGAGATAAAACAAATCAGTTAGTCAAATAAGAAAGATGTATTAATTAAAAAACTAATTTAATTAAAACTATTGATTCGATGATTTTAAAGGATACAATATGAAATTGAAAGGTTTTATAACACAAACACTTATATAAATGGACCTTTTTACTTGCTTTTCTTGTAAAATAGAGCAGTGCATTGGCGGCAGCCTAGTCATATAGGTGGTGGGGTCATTTCTTTAATCACTGGATTACTTTTTGATGTGTAAAAGTCGATTACATATGTGTTTTATTAATATGGCTTTTAGAATCATATATATTTAATAAAAGATCGACATGATTTGAGATAAACATTA
>CM042016.1:25676871-25684371 GCA_023525715.1 Cichorium intybus | reverse complement strand
ATACTAACTTCAATCGTTTTCTTATTTCACCTCAATCATTTTTTACTCATTTTTGTTAAAAATTGCTAATTGATAATTAACTATAGTCAACTACCAAGTCTGTTAAAAAAGTTAATTATCAAATCACAATAGAAAGAAAAAGAGTAAGAATAATTTCAAAAGTAAATCATAAAATGTATATTTATCTTTATAAATCTTATAATAGAGGTCACATAAATCAATATAGTTTAGTATATGTCATTTATCTTGAACCATATCCATTTGAATTCACTACTCTTTAAGTTTATACTATTTAACCACAACATTAATTTATTCTAATAATAAAACTCTTCATCTTTTAACTCATTAACCATTACAACCGAAAAGTTCTTTTAACATATGATATTTAATTGCTACTTATAACATTTGGTTAACATATATATATATATATATATATATATATATATATATATATATATATATATATATATATATATATATATATATTTATATATATATATATATATATATATATATATATATATATATATATATATATATATATATATATATATATATATATCACATAGGTAGGTTTGCCTGCCAAAAGTTTTGAAAATAGAATCGAGGAAAATATGACTTGAGAACACATAAATTTTTACTTTAAAGGTGCTTGTTGATTTACACTAAACTTGAAAGGCGAACGATAAAGAAGTTAAAACGAATTATCAGTCACAATGCAAGAGACATGGTGCATGCTTAGCTCTACCCCCAACATAACCTAATAGAACATTATCTATAGAAACCAAATTTCTTTCTAAAACATTTTATATTTTATCCAATCATATCATATTTAAATGTAAGTTACATTTATCATAACAAGTTTAAAAGAATAAATATACATTATAATGTTAGATATATGTGTATTTGATCTAGTAAAACGATATATAATATGTTTGATATCATTAAGTATTTATCGAATTTAGTTTTTTTAGAACGACAATCATTAAAATTGGTGGTTGACAATGATTCATGAATTTATAGTTGACACACAAGTATATATAGCATATATAATGTTTTTATATCCATAATTTTAGAAAAAAATAATTTTATGTTGTTTTATTAAACATTTAGCAGTCATTTTGTTTGTAGAATCGTTTTGACATTACCATTATCTGATAAAAATTATGATATAAAGTAATTGTGACCTTATTGTCAATACAATTGTTAAAAAGTTAAAATTTTGATTTTTTTCACATAAATACAACAAAAATGAAATTTTAGGATAAACCATCTTAAAAAAATTAAATACTACGAACAACAAAAGTGAAAGTTAATTATCATTTAATATTATTAATTTTTTTTACAACAATATAAAAAGTTGATAAATAATTGATTTCTTAACTAGTGACATTTAAAACTTATGATAATATTTAATTTTGTGTAATTTATATCGTATTCCAAATTCCAACTTCATTATGTTTGTGTTCGGCTTCTTAGTCTTTAAATGATTTTCTTATTTTTATTTTGTTGAGAAAATTGAATAAAGCTATTTTTCTTTGATTTATATTATTTTTAATTGTATACTTTAATAAGAAAATATGCATTATATTTATCAATTAGTTTGTTACTTAAAAATTAAACAAAACAACTACTATGGCAAACTCTAATTCATTTTTATTTTTTAGTTCGATGAGTATAAAAGATTGAAAACTGATTGAGAAATATATTTTAATAATGACTTTAATAGAAACATATTCATATACTTTACTAAATATCAGTTAAATTTTTTTTATATATTCATATACTTTACTAAATATTTATTAGTTAAATTTTTTTTATATTCATATACTTTACTAAATATGTACCAGATAAAACTTTTTTATTTAGAAAATAAAATATTATAAACATTAATTTGATTAAGATATTATTTTAAAAATATAATATTTCTAACTCTTAATTAGTAGTAATTTATCAATTGAAATTCTATCTCGTGAAATCTTTAAATTATATTTTTACATTTACAAGTTTCACAGAAAGGATCCACAAAAATATGTCTCTCATAGACTATTTCAACGTTATTATTAGTATATTTTATTTTATTTTATTTTTAATTCTTGAGATAATTCGTGTAAACGTATTTTCTTATACTTTTAATGTTGGACCGTCTATAATAATTGCCATAAAAAATGACTATGTTTTTCGTTCGAATTTTGGATGAAAAGTTATGATTGATACACATATCATGATTGATTTATACTTATTTTTACATATTTTTATTTAATCTAAATTGTTTATGTTTATATTTAATCTGTCAATATATTGTTACCATATAATTACCCATACGCAACATACGGGAATCCTCCTAGCTAATATATAAATGCGTCATTTAGTTTTAAGTAAATTTACTAAATTTATATATATATATATATATATATATATATATATATATATATATATATATATATATATATATATATATATATATATATATATATATATATATATCAAGGTTGTAAAAATCGTTTGACGATAGCTTGACAGTCGAGTGGGGTTAAGAGATTAATCGGAAACCCTAAATTATAAATGAATTCATTTAAAAATATATAAATATAACAAAATAGAAAAGTTTGATTCATTTTATTCCTATATACACATCAAAGATTATACATTTATTTATTTTTATTCTTTAATATTGATTTTTCAATTTTCTTAAGTTATTAGATAGTTTTTGTGTCGTCATTTAAAAATAAAAAATAAATAATTAATTAAAAAAATAAAAATAAAAAATAAAAATGACCTTCAAAACTGATTAATTGGCCGCAGAGGCCGATATTTGACCGACAAACGATTAATCGGCCGACAAGGCCGATTTATGTAACACTGATATATATATATATATATATATATATATATATATATATATATATATATATATATATATATATATATATATATATATATATATATATATATATATATATATATATATATATATATATATATATATATATATATATATATATATATATATATAGAGAGAGAGAGAGAGAGAGAGTAAAGTTCATTTGGGAACCTAAAAAAGTGAGAGTATTTAAAAACCCATTTTATAAAAAATTTTCCTACACAATATTTTTCAAAAAAATATATACCCAATTTTTTATACTATGCAATTAGAAGACTTAAAATAAATTAAAAAAAAATCATTTTTAAAAAAAAAATTCATATATATATTCATATGCATATGAAAAAAAATCATTTTTTTAATTTATTTATTTTTTTTAATTTTTTAGACATTCTATATACATTGTTTAAAATTTTTTTGTTTTGAAAAAAAATTTATGTATGCATATATGCATATAAATATAAATATAAATATAAATTTTTGTATTCTCTTAGACGTTGTATATACGTCAATTTGAAAAAAAAATTTGATACACATGTGAATTTTTATCTGTATATGCATATAAATATAAAAAATTTTGATTTTTTTAAAATCTCTTAGACACAGCAAGTGAAAAAATTTGGTGTACTATTTTTTTTTTGAAAAATATTGTGTAGAAAAAAGGTTCCTAGGTTCTATCACTTTTTCAGGTTTTTTCTATAACTTGACCATATATATATATATATATATATATATATATATATATATATATATATATATATATATATATATATATATATATATATATATATATATATATATATATATATATATATATATATATATATATATATATATATATATATATATAATCAAAATAATATAACATCTCTATCTCTTTTATTATAGGAATTAAAATACCATATCGACAATAATCACGTTGCACTATCTCCTTCTAGGTGTTTTAGCTAAGAAATTTGAAGTAATTGTTGGTGTATTTGTTAGAATGAAAGATAGGGCTTATGGTGTAATGTAGTTTTAGCTAAGAAATTTGAAGTAATTGTTGGTGTATTTGTTAGAATGAAAGATAGGGCTTATGGTGTAATGTAGTTTGTAGTTGTATTTTCATGAAAACAAGTTAGAACAAAGCTAGGAGTGGGTAATGGAGCATTAAACTGAAAAATTGTCAAGAAATGGCGTATGTTCTTCATTACCAGCGCTAACTATGGTCGAGGCCATAAACTTAGCAGCGCTAATGTTACTTTAGCAAGCAGAAAGGTTGAATTTCCTGTCTAACAGGTGGGTTTGGTGATTTTGATGATTTGTATTCAATATTTTGTAGGTAAGAAGGATTAAGGAGGGTTTGTTACATCAAAACAACATCTTTGTTGATCGAATCAAGGTAAGTAGATTACTTCCTTCACTTCTTTGGTTGAATTTGTTGTATGTATATATCTTTTATGTGTTTAATTGCAGGTTCTTGTATATATTTATATAAGTTGTTACTCATGAATTGGTTGCTATACATGGGATGGGTGTGTAGTCCCATGTGTAGAAAATTTGGTGTCATTGGCTATTTAGCCATTCTTTAGTAATAATAAGGTTGGTGTTAAACCTTATTGGTGTCTTTATATGGGAATTGTAGTTGTACATACTCCTTGGTGTTATTCAGCCTATCATGGCATTTTTGGTGATTTACATCTAATTGGTGAATTGTAAAATGAAAGTTTACTCTTTGGTTACTCACTAAGCTTTTGCTTATGATATGTTGATTTCTTTGGTGTTTCAGACTCGTGGGAATAAAGGCAATGTTGTCATGGAATGAAGTGTTGGTCCCGTCCTTGATATGTTTTGTCTCTTTTGTTATGACATGTAGTTGCTTAACTAGTTACCTATACATTTTGTTTACATTTGGTACTTGGGTTGCTTCTGGACAAACTTGTTATTGTCCAGTATTTATACATCTTTTGTTCAAACTTATCCTACTTTTTATCAAAAATATGATGTACAAATTTTGTAAATTCTGGGTGTTCAAATATTTTAAAATAACTTTATAAATAAATAGTTACCTAGATATTATATTTTAGTATTTATAGTTAGACTGACATTTGATAAACTTATAAAAAATACATGAACACTTTTAGAAATTATTAGAAAAATAAAGCATGTAGATTAATATAAATAATTATTTTTATATATTAAATCTAAAATTTTTATTTAATTAATGTATTTAATTGATTAAAATTTTCGACT
Source organism: Cichorium intybus (assembly GCA_023525715.1). Lineage (NCBI taxonomy): Eukaryota > Viridiplantae > Streptophyta > Magnoliopsida > Asterales > Asteraceae > Cichorium > Cichorium intybus. The sequence continues at coordinate 25,679,255 of CM042016.1, read as the reverse complement.
TTCAACTATATGGTAAATAATTATTTTTACTATATTAAATCTATAGTATTTATTTACATAATATATTTAATTGCTTAAATTTTTTGATTTTTGGCTATATAGTAAATTTATTAATTTAGTCATTCAAATTAATATGGTTCAGGATAAATTATTTGTCATTGATCATATTAATTTGAATTATTTAAATTGATTTAATATTTTATATTAACATTAACTTTTCCAGTTCCTACATACTTATTATGTGATTATTGATTATTAAGTAATGAATAGTTGAATAAGTTTTCCAAAAAAAAATATGTTAATCAATTAAGTAGATAATAAAAGTTGAAACTCTCATAATTACCACATTCATTTAAATTTATAATTTTTATTAATTGTTAAAAATCAGTACTAACATTTTCAATTACTTCATACTTATGATGTGATTATTGATTATGAAGTTATTGGTACTTGAACAGGTTTTACAAAAAAATATTAATCAATTAAGTAGCTTTCTTTTAATAGTAAGTCAACACTACATCTAAACTATACTCTTAAACCACTTATTTCCCAAGTGGAGATTGAACCATCAACCCTAATGAGGGAGGATAAGCATTTGTGCTCCTAGACCAGGCGCCATTTGACAGAATTAAGTAGTTAATGAAAGTTGAAACTCTCATAACTCTTAAAATTTCTACCTAAAGCCATTATTGACTAATTTCATTATTGTCTCATAAGTACAATAATTTTATTAAATATATCATCGTATGTTTATTATCGGTAAATTTGAAAAGTTTTCGTGATATAACTTATTTTGTTAACCAAAACACTTAATTTAAAGGCTATATTTTCAATTTATATATCCAAATATGTATTAGATTATGCCATCTTTATTACAACCTGAAATAGTACACTATAATTGAGATCATCTAAAGTAATGTGGTTCAAGATAAATCATTTATCACTTAGCATATTAACTTGAAATTTTTTTAATTATTTAACTATTACAAAATAATATGAAACTTTTCAATTACTTCATAGTTAGGGTATTACTGATTATTACGCAATGTGTAATTGAATAACTTTTACAAATATACACCTTAATCAATTAAGTAGCTAACATAAAATATATATCTTTAAATTTCTACCTAATACTATAGTAGACTATTTTTATTGTTGTTCATAAATGTAATATTTTGATTAAATAAATTCTCAAATATGTTTATATTATTGATACTTTTAAATAAACCATATTAAACAAATAATCTATCATATTATAAAGATAAAAAATTGCTAACCGAAAAGCTCAATTTTAGAGTTTATATTTCGGACTTATTTGTTAATAAACGTGTGAGATCATGTTCTTTATAACAAGTGAAAATGGTTAAATTACAAAATATAAATTAAAATAGATACAATTAAATGGATAAAAATAAAAATTGATCTAAAGAAGTACAACTTATAAAACATTTATTAATATTAGATAGATACCTTATTTAAAATCTCACAAATTTTCAAATATTTTTATTACTAATTTCTCTCACAACTATATATAATTTAAAAAAGACATTATATGCTTTAGTATTCTTAACATTTTAATAATAATAAATGGTTTTTAAAATTCTTCAATAAATTTTTAATAATAACGGGTAGTTTTAACAATAATTAGCAATAAAAGTAATTAATAGTAACATAAAATTATATATTATAAAATGTTACCTTTAAAAATGGTTGATATATTAAAAAATCATTATGGTCGAAAGTGAAAGAAGGTAAAATAAGTAAATTTTAAATTTAATTATTATAAGAATATTTAAAAGTAACATTAATCGAGAACTATACATAATGTTTTCATGCACAAGTCGTGGATAGATGTCATTGGATAATATTGTTTAAAATAGTTGTAATTTAATACATCAATTTAGGGACTATTTGGTAGCCTCTTAATGCTTCCATTCAGAGGCAGCCTCTGAATGGTTCAGTCATTAAAAACGTTTGGTTTACCATGTTCAAGCCTCTGAATCATTAAGAGGCATCTGAATGGATAATATATTAAGTTGAGGCCCTGTTTCTTTTTATTTTTATTAAGTGCTGAATTGATAACGTGTACTGAATGGATAACGATATCTTAATTGATAAAGTGTTGCTAATATAAATACTATTTTTTTAACCGAATACATTGTCTGAATTAGATAAATGACTAATTTATCCTCTTATTGTGAATTGACAAATAACACATTATCATTTATTTAATAACCCTTATAAATTAAAATTGTACTTTATCACATTAAATTTAAAAAAAAAATCAAAAATATCACTTTATCAGTAACTTTAATTAAACATAGCTTCAACATAAGTTTAGATGATCAAACCAATTAAAATATTTAAAATTTGTTTTGTATTAA